>PVJX010015302.1:0-42834 GCA_004027295.1 Dolichotis patagonum
TTTATTTGGATAAGAAATAGAAATTTTCATAAAATTATACCTTTATACACAATTGTCAAACATAAGCTTATATCTAAATATATAATACATGAGTTTTTACTAAGTTTTTACTTAAAAGATTCTTTATAAAAATTTTAAAGATTTTTTTGCATATTTGCAGAGTTCTATAATCAGCATCATAATAACCCTCCTTCTCCCAAAAGTTTCATACCTATTGCCAGTGAATTCCAATTTCACCACATGTACCTTAACCCTAAAAACTATCTGCTTCTGGTCCCTGCAGTTTGTCTGTTCTGCACATTATTTAGTAAGTGGCCTTTTGTGACAGGATTCTTCCATATAAGGTATTTTTTCAAGATTCATTTGTAGTGGAAAATATTAATACTTTATTCCTATTAATTGTTGAATAATATTCCTTTACATAATGGTAATATATACTTATGTATCTTAATCAGTTGATGGTGATTGGGTTATTTTCATTTTCTGGATGCTATGATAATATCTAATATTAATATGTTGAGTTTTGTGTTAAATTTTTTTTCTTTCTCTTTTGGTTATATACTCAGAAGCAGAATTGCTGAATAACTGATATTGCTGATAACTATGTTTAAACTTTTTAGAAACTACTGTGTAAGTCCAGTGTACTTATTTACATTTTACAATCATTAACAGTACACAAGGATTTGATTTTCTCTATATCTATAGGAACATAATTGATTTTTTTATTATAAGCATACTAGTGGTTGTACAGTAATATTCTGAGGTTGTGATGTACTTTCTCTGGTGACTAAAGATGTCAATGTTTTTATAATGTCTATTTTACAGTTTTTTATGAAATTTATTTGGTAACTTTTTATGATCTTGTCAGTTAATTTTCTGAATTTTATTTTCAGAACATTCATTGATAGTATGTAAGAATATGAATGAATTTTATATATTGATCTTGTATTATGCAACTTTTCTGAACTTGTTTGTTTATTAGTTTATTGTTTAATAGTTTATTGTTTATTAGTTTTAACCTTGTTTTTAGGGAATTATTTAAGATGGTCTAGATACCAAGGCATATCACCTGCAAATAGATATAGTTTCTTCCTTCCCAGTGTGGATTTATTTCATCTCATTTTCTTGCCTAGATCTATTGCCTATGACTCTCATCATAGTTGTGCAAAAATGGCAGACATCTTTCTATTGCTCCTGGTCTTAGTTGAAAGTGAGACAGGAGACAAGGACCTGACTTTCCATAAGATACGTATATTTTTTAAAAAATTTTTCTTTTGTGGCTGCTCCAAATACTCTGTGGCCAGTTTGGCTATGTCAGGCACCCCACCATTGCTCAAGGTGATATTTGCATGTTTTGAAATGTGGTTAGATGATGGATTTATCCTAAAGACTCTGTCCTGGAATCTCTTAGAATGGCTCTGCTCTTCTAGAGCCTTCCTCTATTAAATGCAGGGAGTGCCTCTTTCTATCAATGAGAAAACAGAAAGTCTGACACTCCACATGCAGAGATCACTTCTTTTTCTAAGTGAGTGACTTTCCCATACCCTTAATGGTTTATCTACCATTCATCCTTATGTTGCCCATAAATTCTAATAAACCATCTTCCATATAATGTATTTTTGCCTATTTGTGATTTAAATCCTGCCTAGAGCTTGCTGAGTTCATACACCAAGAACTGGTAACACCAAAGTTTGCTGCTGCCAAATTACACAGTATCCAGGAAGGTAACATTACAAGCCACTAGAACCAAAAGCCAGTAGCAGCTGGGCTGGTAACACTGAAAGGCAAGTGACAGAGAACTATGGTGAGTGATAGAGAAATGCAGGGAGCTTCCATCTCTGGTGACCAGGAGAGTTGTGGAGGCCTGCAAGTGCCTGCTGGCTCTGAACAGCCAGGGAAGCAACTCATGTGAAAAGCTAATAGCCTCTGACAATCAAAGCACAAGTACATTTTGGAAAAAAGCTGCACTTTGAATGTGATTGATTTCTATATTAATTGAACAAGAGAATGGTAGGACGCTAGCTGGTAATATTTTGGCTGTCTGTACAGGGACTCTTCCACTTAGAGTTTGCTGCACAAGGGTCAGACAATGTGACTATTGTCAACAATAGAGAAATGGATGAAGAAATAGTCCATATTTGATTTCCCTCTTATATGTGACTAGAGACTTCCATTAACCAGTGACAAAACACGAGTGCTTTATAATTGAATATACTTTCAACTGTTTATTTTTTTAAAATCTGTATCTATGGACATGCTCTATAAGATTGGGTAATTCCTTCCCATTCCTAATCAGTTGAATATTTCTATCATAGAGGAGTATTAGTTTTGTCAAATGTCTTTTCTTCATATATAAAAATAACTAGTTTTTATTATTTTTTCCTACTGTTACTACATATTGTAATAATTGATTTTGGATATTAACTGAACCTTATATTACTGTAATGTCTTAATTTTTATGTTGTGTACATAATATTTTATGATGTTGATGTCAACTTGATAGTGTTTGGCTTCAATTTGATAGCATTTTTAATTATATTTATAAAATATTTTAAACTACAGTTTTATTGTGACTGAATAACTTTAATATGAGGATATTATTGGTCTTATCAAATGAATTACCAATTATTGCTTTCCATTTTTGTTCTGGAAGTCTTTTTGAATAAATAGTTGATTATGACTTTTTTTCAAATGTTTGGTAGAATTCCCCAGTGAGGCCAAATAAAATAAACAAATAGTAAAACAAAAAGTTTTAAGGTAAGGCTAATACATTTTGTTACATAAATTCTTCTGTTGCTGGTTTATTTCCTAATAATAAACAGAAAATCAAACATAATTATTTGTACTATATACTTGTGAGTTTTATTTATAACCTTAGCTTTAAACCTAATAATTATAATTTCAATGGACTTACTTGACTGTAATTAGCTCATCATTTATGTGGCTACTTTAAAGAAGATTTATCTATGATAAAAATTTTAAGGTTGTAAACACTCAGAACAGAACATTCCCAGCCAGAGAAGCAACTCATGTCAAGAGCTAATAGTCTCTGATATCAGAATTGTTTTCAAATAATTCAAAGCAAAATCTAATAGGGTGCTATAGTTACTAGAAGACTTCCAATTCAAGAGAACACCAGCCTCATTCTTTTAAAGGGTTAAACCTGTGGCTCAGCATATAAATGATGCTCTCATTTTCCTTAGATAATCTTAGACATATAAATATCAAGCAGTATTGTAACTAGCAGTTCTGCTGTTCTTTAAATGAGATTTTAAAGTAGTCATGCTTGTAAGTTTAAAATACAGAGGGGTATATAAGACCAAACTCTATAATGCTGAAACACATTTGAAGAAGAAGAATTTAAGAACCGTGGAAATTTAACACTGATGAATACAGACAAATTCATTATTCTCCTATCTGTTTTTAATGAAAATGATCTAGAGAGTATAAAAAGTATGAAGGAAGTTAGACAAAGAAATTTCAAGAGATAATATGACAAATCTGGCAAGTACTCATATTTGTGTGGGATAAGTGTGCAGGGTCAGAAATGGTAGATACTTCAGGAGTTCCAGCTACTTGGGAAGCTGAGGTGGGAAAATAAATCACTTGGGCTCAGGAGTTCTAGGCAGAAACTCCACTTCAAGAAGTTCTCCAAAAGAATTAAGTCATATTGTAATTCATGAAGATAGACATATATATTTCATGCAAAGTGTAGGTCTAAAGACAGTTTGAAACCATATATTTGGGGAAATTACAAATTAAAATCAATTCATATAACCCCATCACAGTAATATTTGTAAAGTTAATATATAGAATGAAGGATAGATACATATATAAATATTGCATCACTTATGTAATGGTAGTTCCTCCTTTAAAATATCTTGAAGTCAAACAAATATCCTTTTTTTTTGTTTGGTACCGGGGATCGAACTCAAGACTTTGTGTTTGCCAAGCAGGCATTTATGCCAAACAAATGTCTTGATGCATGTATATTGTCAGTGTAAAGCTAACTAAAAATTGACTCAAAAACTACAATAATATAGCAGAATATAGTAATGTTCCAGTCTGCTTTTAACAGCCAAAGAATGAATTCAATTTTTCATATATAGTCATTATGTTTTCATTGACAAGTAATAATTGTATATATTTCTGCAAAGCAACATGCTTTGTTATGTGTGATACATTGTGGAATACATAAATCTAGATAACTAATACATACTTTATCTCAAATATTTCTCAATTTTTTTGATGACAAACTTAAAACTGTACTCCTATTAATTTTTGAGAATTAGATACATTGAGACTTATAATAGACTATAATTTATAATTAGCTCTCTTAAGCTTATTCCTCTGAAATAAAATTTTATATTCTTCAATTGACATTTCCCCATTCTCTCCACTTGTATCCTCTGGTAACTACCATTTCTTTACTGTTTCTTTGAATGTCACTCTTTTAGATTCCATACAGGAGAGTGTGTGGCTTTGTCTTACCGAGCCTAGTTTTTTTCACTTTCCATAATGCTAGCGAGGGTGATTTACATTGCTGCAGACAACGATTTCTGTTGTGTCTTTATCATTGTTTTCTTCTACTAATTTTTGTTTTAATTTGTTCTTTTTCTAGTGTCTTGAAGTGTAACCTTACATCGTTTATTTGTATTTATTTGTATTTACCTCCTTTTTTTTTTTTTTTTTTTTTGGTACCAAGGATTGAACCTACCACCTCGGGTTTGTCACACAGGCACTTACATCACTGAGCTAAATCTGAGGCCTTACCTCCTTTTCTCACATATACATTTATTATTATAAATATCCCTCTTGAACCACTTTTGTTGAACTCTTTAAGTTTTTACCATGTTACATTTCTCTTTTTGTTTGTCCAAAAACACTTTAAAACTTCGCTTCAACTCACTGGTTGCTGAAGAACATATCATACAATTTGGGGATTTCTATCTTTGCCGTTAATTTCATGTTGTTATTTTTGGAAACTATACATGATATGATTTTATTCTCATTAAGTTTGTTAAGCATTGTTTTGTGGAGTAACAATTGTTCTGTTGTCAGAAATGCTTATTATGCGCTTAAGAAAAAGTATATTTAACTGCTACTGGATGGGATATCTTCTACAAGCTCATTAGCTATATTTTGTCTAAAACACAGATCACGTCTAATGTCTTATTGTTTTTTCTGTCTAAATGATCTGTTCATTATCAAGATATGGGCATTGAAATTCCTGCTATTATTTTGCAATCTACCATAATTACAATTAAATTGTTTTTGCAAAATACTGTTAATTATAAAAGCAATATAAAGTGATCATGAAACTTTAAAAAGCTAAGCAAAGTAGACAAATAAGTGATATAGCTATTTTAATGAATATATACATTTTTATTCTATGTGTTTATTTTAATGTAAAAACAATAAATACCTCTTAGATGCCAAGTATTAAAAACCTAATGAATAAAGTGACAAAATAATCAGAAAAAATGTTAGCAAAGTTTTTGCTATATTCAGAATGACCGATGATGATCTACGCTAGCTCGTATCTGTGAGGAAAAAAGAAGTGTCAAATCTAGGACAAATTTTGGAAGTAAAACCAAAATAATGTGTGAAAGATGGTCTCTAGATTAAAGAGAGGAATCAGATGATCACTTTATTTTTAAATTCAGTTTCCAGATGAATATCATTTCCTGAGCTAGAGAGGAGTAGAAATTGTAAAGAAATTAAGAATTCTTTTCAAGATATAAGAAGACTGAGCTATCTAGTAGACATCTATTTAGAGACATTGGCTGAAAGCCAAATAGACTAATAAAGAGCTCAAGGAAGCAGTCAACACAATAAAAATACAGTGTATACACAGGAATTAGGCAGAATAAGATTATAGTTATTTATTTATTTATTTATTTATTTTGAAACAAGGTCTTACTCTGGAATTCAGGCTGGCTTTGAGCTCACTCTGTAGTCCACACTAGCCTTAAATTCACAGAAGTTTGTTTCTGCCTCAGCCTCCCAATTCCTGGGATTACAGGCCTGTGCTACCATGTTGGGCACAAAATATAGTTGTCCATTATTTCTGAAGATAAAGGAGTTAAATACTGGAGCCTCTTGGGAAGTCTCTAGTGTGCAATTTATATAAAAGATAGCATTTTAGTGTCTCTCCCATGCCAGCAATATTTCCACATATATTTAAGATGACATTCAACTCTCAGCAATATTTCTGTGGGTTAAGTAATGCTTAACTCCATAGAGCACAAAGTGCCCAGATAGCTTCCCCAGATATGTTTAAGAGATTGTATTTCCCAGGAGCCTGAGAAAGACCTAAATATTTCTATCATATCTCAGGAAGGAATATCTGAATCTCGAGCTTCCAAAACAGGTGACCTATTTTATTCACAATCCAACAGTCTGAGCATAACTTTTCAAATGTGAGACTAGTCACCCTAGCTTGGCCACTGGCTGCTGAGCTGGACATTATAAGAATCTGAACTGCTGATGGCATTGCCTGCTTTACTTAAAACACTGTTATATCACTGGTTTTCTTCTTTGATTCACTGTATGCCTCTCTGATGGATTATTTTTAAAGGAAGATTTTTTAAAATTTTAAAAGCTTATTGAAAGTCCATATTGAATGGGTTTTATATCTTATTTTTTCATTTAAGAATAAATGTCTACTTGTCAAATTATAAAAGACAAAATTTCAGAATACATAAATCAGAGTTTTGCACAGTTTGACAATTTTTAGGCAATGAAGTACTTACTTACAACAGATAAAGCATGCTTGTTTTGTATCAAAATGACCTGGATAGAATCAATATAAAGCTATTTCTTAGCTATCATTTTGGTTACAAAATACGTCTTCCTATTTTGCTTTGAAAGGTATACACATAAAAATTTCCTAAGAAATATGTACTAGAGTTTGAATTTAATACTTTGCACAATAAAGAAAAAATTATTTCTTAGAGATCAGATCTGTATTCTTTCCTATTAATATTTGTTTTAGTTTTTCCATCATAAACACAAAATGGAACATGAACTATGAACCAGGCCAACTGAAGTTAACAATGATTCTCTGAAGTTTAAAGTCTGGCTTGTCAGCCACACCTGCTGCAATTATGAGTAATTTGTAAAAACCGCACTTTATCAGATATAACAAAATAAAGACACTTATACTTGTAAAAAGAAAACAAAGCAAAACAGTTTCAGAGAATTGAGAAAGACTATGTTCACTTTGTTTCTGTTGATGATTTTTTCCTAATTTATTTCTACTGTAGGTACCTAGAGACTCATTACGGGCTGTGCAATTTCAAATGCATTCATGGAGTTGCTGATATTTCTTCACACACTGTATGAAATACAGAGCTTACAATCATTTTGCAAAGAATTGCTTTATAAAGCATTCCTGATGTAATATGATTGTGAGAATAAAATGAGAAAATACATGGATAACATAGGTACATAAACTCAATTTTAGTTATTAAATATTATTTAGGACCGTATTTTATCTGTAAATCACCTGGACATACATCGTGTAAATGAAATATTTTATTTTAGTACGTAATAAAAAGTTTAAATCTATATTTTAAGAAGTAGGATATTTACAAAAGACATACTTAAATTCTATATTTTTCAAGAAATTGTCAAGATAAAGCTAAAGAAGAATGGATCTGACAGAAGATTTGGTGAGGTTTGGTCAGCTGGAGTGGCATAGAATGCATAGACATACACAGCCCAGTGGTAATCAAAGAAGAAAGAAGACTGAGATCACAGAGGACCCTCCAGAGGACAGTGAGACACTGAGTACTAGACCAGTATCAGTGAACCCAGTTCTCTTCCAATCCAACTGAAAGAGCATGATCATAAGACAGAGGTAAAATCTCTGACCAGTCCTGCCCACAGGATGGTGGCTGAATCCTAGCAGAGCTCCGCTTTCATCTCAATAAGATAGAGATCCAGTGGGCCATATGGAAGTCTCCCTTTCACTTCCTTGTAGGCAAAAGTCCTAGTTACTTGTGGGAAGTCAGCACAAGCACCACAGTCACAATCCTGGAAGGGTGGAACTCAGCCCCCCACAAGTGCAGCAAGACACATTCTCCTTTGTTCTGAACTAAGGAACAAGTGTTCTAGTCTAATTCTGATTACAGTATAAATAGATTTGAAAGCACTGTCTACTTTTGTGGGGTGGTTTTGTCCTTCCACCTGGTCTTGCTTCTTGAAAGATCAGGGGTTTTGTATTAGCAAGAGTAAAGTATTACTCTTACCTCTAGAGTCTCTTACCAAGACACAATATGTGCTTCTCAAGCCAATGGTTATTTTATGGGGTTAGCTACATTACCTATTTTGCATAGTCATAAATTGATTTCAACCTGCCTATAACTTCTACCATGTTTCATTTAAACTCCCGCTTCCCTTTCTCTTTAATTACTTTCCTTCTTACACCTCACATCTCCCACGTACCCTCATCTATTGTTTCCCACTCCTTTCCCACTTCTTTTTACTTACTTTTCCCTCACCCTCTCAAAGCTCCGACCCTCTCCCCTGCTTCTGTGTGACACAAATACTATCAGCACAACATATTTCCTTTGTTTTTCTTTTTGTCTTTCCTCTTTCATATATATATATCCCCCCATGGGGTTGTCAAGTTGACCCTCACCATAAATCTTGTGTGGAGGAGTCAAATACAAGTTTTTTATTAGCATATCAACTGCCATCAATATTCTTAGTTTCCCTCAATCTCCAGTTATATTTCCCACCCTTTCTTTCTTTTCTTACCCCTACAAATAACTACTTTAAACCTTTTCTACCCCTCCATCAGTTCTGGGTATACCATCAAAGTTCTGTCTGCTTTCCTTTTTTCATTTGTTGTAATCTCTTGTCTTCTTTCCTTTTCTCTGCTTTCTTTTTCTCCTTCCTTTCCTTTTTTTCTTCTTCTCTTGTTCTCTAAATTCTGAGTTACTTTTCATTAGTACTATTTCGGTGTCTTTCTGGGATATTAATGGAAGTGTGAACATTTTGAACAGGTTTAAAATTCTGTTTTGCTAAATGATTGATTTTGAAGATGCTGATATAACAGGTAGTCATTTTCTTCTTACAGCATAGTGATCAAGACGAGTCCTAATGCAGTGGATTGATTGAACAGATGTATGAATCCTAAAGCATAACCAAAGTCAAAATCACATTATATGGGAGGTATCCATTAATTAAATCAATCTCCACAGCAGTGACAGAGATTTCTCACCTAACAGATCTGTACCACTGAATACAAAAGCACTATAAATGTGAGAAAAAGTAACAAGATATCCTCCAAAATTCTTAAGTCTCTACAAGCTACTCTGACATGTTGAGAAAAGGAGGAATTCCAACACAATGAGCATAAAAAAATCTACAATGCTTCAAAAGATCAAGAAGAGACAAACAGATGCATGAAGCAACTAAGATGTTCTATGAACTTAAAAAAGACAAATATTTAAATGATTCAGTTAATATGCTGATAACAAATGAAGAGCTAAATAGATTAAGGAAGACAATACTGGATACAAATGTCAATTTCCATGAAAAATTAGAGAATATGAAGAAGATTAAAGCAGATATCCTGGAAAAGAGAAGCACAAATGAATATCATGCCAATTGATGTGACTAATCAGAGGAGAAACTATGTGAGGATAAGAACAAAGTAGAGATCATTTAGTGACATTCTAAAAGTAGCACATAATCACAAGAGGTTGATGCAAGAGCCCCTTGAAGACCCTTCAAGAAAACCTCCAAGAAATATAGTTATCAATAATGAGCTAAAGAAGAGAATAAAACTCATAAAAATTTTACTCATTGACATTATTATGCAAAACCTTCAAAATCTAGGTATTGAAATGAGTACCCAGATAAATGAAGCATTTAGAACTCCAAATAGGCATTGCCAGAAAAGAACCTCTCCATGAAACATCTACATATTCAGGAAAAACAGAAAATACCAAAAGCCACTAGAGAAAAATGCTAAGTAACTAGTAAGTGCGAGCCTATCTGAATAACAGCAGATTTCTCAGCACAAAATGTAAAAACCCAGAGAATTTTTTAAGTTCTAAAGGAAAGTAATTGCTAACCCAGATTAGTATATCCTGCAAAGCTAGTCTTCAGAATTGACAAAAATAAAAACTATCTATAAAAACATTTTTATGCATATTAAATCATTAAATAAATTGTCTAATTATAGAAATACAGATGAAGGTCTGGGCCACTCATGGACTGTGAGGAAGAAGAGCAAGAAGTCAACAAGGAGCTAAACCCTCCTGTGAGTCGATGCCATGGGCAGGCTGACTAGAGGAGAGCCAGACACCAGCCCCTTCCAGCACATGGGCAGGGAGAAAAGAAGGGCCAGAGTTCCTCCCATCCCATCCCATAAGTGACCAGCTGATCTGGAAAAACACAGGCTGTGATAATAGCTAATGAGATAAAATACAACTCAATACTTGTAGTGTTGCTTTTTTTTTTTTTTGCTTTGCAGGCCTAAAGCCAGTAGTGTGATCTTCTATTTAGAGGATAATAATATGCAATATTGTATGTATGCGGGATCTCCTTCTGAAGGTGGTGGCCATTGTTAATACCCTATTATCTTGTGTCAAAATCCTGTATCATTCTCATTGTTTTGGTATATTGGGTTTTATTCTGTTTGATTTTGTTTGATTTTGTTGAATCTTATGGCATTGGCAATTATTTTGAGGATAATAAGATATATTATGGTAGCCATTTTGGATTTACTATTATCTTGTTTTGAAGTCCTGTATTGCATTCATTGTTTTGTTTTTATTGATTCTATTCTGATTCTGTTTTGTTTGATTTTATTATGTTGAAGATATGGGCAGCTATTTTGATGACAACAAGAGGGATTATGCTACTTTTGTTGATTTCCTATTACCTTGTTTTAAAATCCTGTGTCACTTACACTGTCCTGTTTTGATTGGCTTTATTCTATTTTATTTTGCTTGGTTTTATTAGCTCTAAGTTGAATTAAAAAGAAATACAGACAAATATTGATTTCATTGTATATTAGAATTCTGCAGAACTCACACAACAAAAATAATTCTCAGTATACATTAAAAATAGATGATCTTTATAGGAACATGGAAAATAGTTGTTAATGACTTACATTATTTCTAAGGTTTATATTTTTTAAACTCTTTAAGCTACACAGAACCATCAATCTTCATGGTGACACAGTAATGTGTATGTCTTCAGTCAAAACAAACAGTCATTTGCATGCTTATTTTGAAGCAATGGTTGCTTTTACTACATGTATTTATTAATGAAGACTTAACATTTGTTCAACAAAAATGTTTGTGGAACATCTACTATATGCTAAGGTAGTGGTGATGAACACATGGTAGAAGCAGATAAACGTTTGTCTTCACAGAGACGACATTTGTTTGATGAAGACAGAAAAGTAAATACAGCATAACCGTGTCAAGAGCTGGAGGAAAGAGTCTTCTTAGCAGCATAAACAGCCACGGAAAGACTCATGGCTGCCTTTGCAACATGGTTGTAATACTGGAACATAAAAACAGGTTGAGATGACTAGGGCAGAGAGCAAGAAGAGTAATAGCAGATGAAAATGCAGAAGTAGTCATAGCCAGATAGTGTGGAAGATTAAATATCAATATAAGAAGAATGAATTATGTAGACGTAGTGCATGTAAAATCTGCTAATAGATTTTTGGCAGTCACATGGTAACGGTGATGTTTTCTCAGAATACTAAAGAAATGTAACATAAGTTTTGATATTTCAATTTCAGGCAAATACACAAACTTTCTTGACTTGACTTATTTAGAGAATAATATGTAGAACAAATTTGAATTTATACCATTTTCTGATGATGCCAACATGGTTGGCTTTGCCTAGTTACAACAGGAGAGAGGTAGATGATGATAATATCCTCTAAAATAGTCTGAATCCTAAACACAGAGTCTCTCCATGCATTTGTAAGAACTCTCTTATGTTGTCTTAATTTTTCACAAAATGATTTTCTGTGATGTGTTTTAATTTTTCACTGAGACCTAAGCACAAAATTATGAGCCTTAAAATATGAAAATTTTGTGAGTAATATAGTAAAAAGGTTTCTATTAAGTTTCTATCAGAATAATAGATTTTATGCCATTGAGTTGTAAGAGTTGTTTAAATATTTTAGAACTTAATGCCCTTATATAATACTGTACATGGTTTGTAAATATTTCTTCCATTCCTTTTAACACCATAAATTGCTTCCTTGGCTTTGGATAAGCATTTTTATGTAGTCCCATTTGTCTGTTTCCCCCCCTCCCTCTTACTGTCAATTACTCAAATCATTCATATGACTAATGCCAGGAGATTTTCTCCTATGTTTCCCTTCAGGAATTTTATAATTTCAAGCCTTATGTTTAAGTTTTTATCTCATTTTGAGTTGATTTTTGTGTATGGTAAAAAAATGAAGCTAATTTCAATTTTTGCATTTTTAGTTTCCCCAGCATCAATGATTGCAGAGAAGGTTCTTTCTCTATTGCATTGTCTGGACATATTTGAGGAAGAATAGTTGGTTATACATGACTGGGTTTGCTTCTGGGCTTTCTAGCCTGTTGCATTGTTCTGTATATCTGTTTTGTGTTAGTACCATGCTATTTTAGTGCTTTAGCTCCTCAAGAAGTTTGGAACTCAAAAAAGAGCTCCTTCTCTTTCTCCTTCTCTTTCTCCCTCTCCCTCTCCCTTACCCTCTCCCTCTCCATCTCCCATCTCCCCCTCCTTCTCTTGTCCCTCTCCCACTTCCTCTCTTTCCCTTCTTCTCCTTCTTCTTCTTCTGCTTCTTTCAGTTGTTAAATCACATCAATTAGGAAAGCCATTATCAAACAAACAAATAAACAAACAAACTTGTTAGTCAGGCAGTAGGAACTTGAAACTCCATTTTACACTGTTGGTAGAAATACAGAATAAAAAAAAGTATAGAAATCTATCAAAAATTAAAAATAGAATTAGCATATGAAAAGGCATGTCATACAGCTATGATACTTTGGAATATTTATCTAAAGAATTATATTGAAGAAATATTGACATGTTTTATTATTATAATACAGTGGTATCTCAGTCCACGAATGCACTTGTTTGTGAACAACGTGGTTTGCAAACAGTGGTGTTTGACAAAATTTTGTTTTTGTTTGCAAACTCTTCTTGGGATGATGAACACAGCCATTTTTCCCACAGGGATGTGGACATGGCCATCTTTTCCAGAACTGTGAAACCAACTAAGTTCATGAACCAATATACCACTTGTAACTAAAATAAACAACCTAAATGCCCATAAATAAATGAAATGGTAAATAAAATGTGGCATCTACATACAATAGAATATTACTGAGCCTTAAAAAGGAAGGAAACTCTGTAATATGTTATGACATGAATGAGCAGATTATACAAATGAAAAAATCCAGCCAGAGAACAAGCAAATTACAACTCCACTTAAAAAATGTGCACAAAAAGTTTTAATATATGTAATTGGAGTGGAACTGTGATTACTGAGGGCTGAGGGAAGTGGCAAACAAATGGAAGTAAAATATCAGTTAGAAAATTCATTAAGTCCTAGAAATCTACTATAGGTATTGTCCTTAGTGTTAATAATATTGTATTACACACTTAAAATGTTGCTGAAAGGCTATATATTACATTGTGTTTCTACGATAATGAAATAAAATTTAAAATTTCCAATTACTCATTTTTCTTTACCCAAAACTATACATAACACTTTTTTTTTAGTCTTCTCTATCCACGTCCCAGACCTTTATCTTTGTCTCAGTATTTGTGTCTTTCTTGTCTCCACCACTATCTCTTAAACTGAAAATCTCTAAAAGAGGATCTTTCTGAGTTAGCTATAGAGAGAGCCTTTACACTAGAATCTCACTGGTGATCCCATAGATAATTGATTTAGTTCATGCAACATACCCTATTCTAAAATGATATCTCAAAGACGTGGGTTAAATGGTCTGAGGCATTACAACCCAAGAGTACAAAATCACATCTGGGTTCTTGTTCAGAAGAAGGCTTTCAGGACAGCAAGAACTCAGAGTGTTTTATGAATAATAACATCAAACACACATGCACATAGGTACATGCATGCACAAATAAAATACAAGGATAGAACACTCACAGAATACTTTGAGTTATTCCTTAAAGAATTATTAGGTTCCCAAAAAACAACTTATATAATAATGTATTTCCTACTCTTCTGTATAATGGAGAGATATTTTTCAACTGGAGATAGAAAGTGTTTCCTAAAAGGATTAGATAAAATTAGGCAGGTGCATGACTCTCTGGCTCAGAGGATGGAATATTGAATTTAAATTAAACTTAATCAATTAGTAGATTGGAAGTAATCCAAAGACAGGAGATACTGATGGTAAGCATTGATATAATACAGAATCGAAAGAAATCTGAAATAAATATGAAGCATTAGACTGGAGAAAAATGAAGGCATTATTAATTATGCAGAAATAACAGAAGTTTACCAAGCAAATACACTTGGAAAAGGTATGAAATCATTGTTAGGTAGCCCTCACTGGAAGCAGATTCTATGGCAATAGGATTATTTTTCAAGTTTGTCAGAGTTTTGCTGTATGTTCAAAAGTGGTTGGCACAGAGTAAATGCTTTGTGCATACTTGTGGAATGAATGGTGAGACCGAAACATGTGTAGGTTCCTGTTCAGGATAGTTAAGATATATGAGGCCAGGAATAGTGGTGCAGCATGGAGGCTGAGGCAGGAGGATTGCTGTAAGTTCAAGGTCAGTGTGGGCTACAAAATTAGTTCCAGGCCAACCTGATCTGCATAGTGAAACCCTATCTCAAAAACAAAAGATTAAAAAAATATGCCTGAGGTAGAATTGAGAAGAATATCAATGATCAGATTTACCCCGACCTTAAATTCATCTGTGATAATTCTGAGATGTAGATAAGCAGAACAATTGAAGATTGAGTGTTGAAGACTTTAAACAGCATGGCCATATGGATGGTGGTTTGCAGATTATAGGTTGGATAGACGGTAAGTGGTAGAAACCCGAACAGAGAGGAGTTTCTATATTGAAGTAATAGATAGCGGCCTTGAAATCACAAAATCTGTTAGATACACAATGATGCTGGCCCAATGCTTAAAATACAGAAGTATGCTTGACTGAGCAAATTCTCCTCCAAAAAGTTATCATAGGAAAAAAATCCATTTCATTGAAGTCAATGGGTTAAACAGTACTTTCTGCAAGAAATTTAAAGTCCAGAAGGATTGATTGAAAATGGGATAGTTCACTGTACACTGAGAAAGCTGATGAATGTAAGAAAATTACATGGTAAGAATAGTCTTTTGTAAGAAATTTTAGAGTATTTCTGTTAACTTATAAATTCTACTAAAGAAGGATTAAAAACCTTATCCTCTAACAATAATGCTGAATGCTTTAAGAGAATTCAAGTGTATTTTCATGGTCCTAGCACTTTTCAAAACTAAAACAAAATTATTGTTATGCTCTGAGTGTATCACTACAATTAGTATACACTGAATATGTACCATTTATACACTCTATTGCATTCTATTGAACTGTCTAATTGTACTAGATTAGATTAGAATAATAATAAAAGTTTAATTAGGATAATAGGTTATCCATATGAATCATGGGTGTGAAATGTAAAGTAGACACAGAAAGATCAGTTTGTTTTTTCTTTTACCCACCTTTCAACTCCTCAACATAACACAGTAAATTATAATTTGCATATTTTTCTAATTGAACTGTTATCCTAATAAATGGGTACCACTGCCATGCTTGAACTGGGTCTGAGCGAGAAAGAGTAACTTACCCAAAAGCACAGATAATGAGTGAAAGAATTAAAATCCAAACATAGGTAGTTTAATATCAGAGCACTTCACCCCTACCTCCCCACACACCGCGTGCTTATTCCATTCTTTCTTTGTTGTTATTCTGAGACTAACACCCAGGGCCTTGCACATGCTAGGCAAGTGCTCTACCACTGATCTACGTCCCCAGTCCTCACATCCCAAATATGGTTGTATCTACCATGAAGCCCACAGGTTCTTCATGTCTTAATATAATATAGATTTTCCATCTTAAATTACACTGTGTGTTTTCAGTGTAATACAACATATATTTCAAGTGCATCTGAGTCTGCCAGCCTCAGTCTATTACTACTGCATAACTCACAGAAAAATATGCAGATTCTAATTTACTGTATTATGTTGAGGAGTTGAAAGGTGGGTAAAAGAAAAAACAAACTGATCTTTCTATGTCTACTTTACATTTCACACCCATGATTCATATGGATAACCTATTATCCTAATTAAACTTTTATTATTATTCTAATTAAACTTCTAGGACAATTTTGTGAGTTAGGTGAGTATATAAATAAAGAAACTGAGTTCTACAAGAATTAAAACCATACAATTATGAGCTGGTATATTTATGACTTTTAAAAGTCTAGTGTAAAGATTTCTAGAACCTCTAATTTCTTCCAAAATTTTATACCTCTCCACAGGAATACTATCCAGAGAGTATAGTTTAGCTACATTCATACATTATATGGTATGTTCTACACAAATGAGGCATTTGCTTAAACACAGTGTGATCATTTGTTTCCAATACATATAGTCTACTAAAGTGATGGAAATTTGCTTACTTATGGATACTCCACACACACATATAAGAAACTATAGCTCACCTATAATACTCCAAAATGACTTCCAAAATTGCTTCAGAAAATGTTAACAAGAGGTCAGTTTCCAAAGATGGTGGACCGGTAGGTAGCAGGAGAGAGATCCTCTATGAGAGAGACAGCTTAAATGCCAGAATTTAACACCCTGGAGAGACCCAAACAAAGAGAGATGTACTCTCTCAACCCAGGAAGAAATTAAAGTTAAAAAAACAGCTCAAATGTGAGATCCCGGAGCTACCATTAGTGAAGCTAAGATCAGCAAGCACGGCACCCTTCTCAAGCCACCTGAATTCCTGCCAGAGACCAACCTGACTGACCGAACTGCGCCAATGCAACTGGCTTGAGTGGCCAAAGCGTGGAGCTGAACATCCCTGCGTGCGGCTTGCCCGAACCTGGCCCTACACACAACCCATCCAGAGGCACCATGAATTTGCCTCACAGCCATGCTGAAGTCGGAGGTCTGGGAGCCCAGCAGTTCTCAGGGACTGACAACAACATGTGGTGAGTGATGGGAATAAGACCCTCCCACGGGAATGGGGAAACCGACTGGAAGACATGTTGGATTTGGGCAGGACAGCCTTAACTCCATAAGGAAGTGGCTTCAGTTGGTTGCTCCCCTCCCCGAGCGGATCAGTGGAATCTGCTTGGATTGGGCCATGCCCCTGGCCAGGATTCAGTGAGTTGCTACAAACTAATTCCCTGAGCACAGCTGCACACAGACGCAGTGAAGGCCTGTAAAAGTTGACTGGCCCGGAGGAGAGGAGCCAGCGCACACTGCGCTTCCTTGAACTTCACTCTCTGATAGCGGCCAGCAAAGGGCAGAAGCCCCTAGCCTGCATGCCTCAGAGGAGCCTTAACCAACAAGCAAAGGGGCTGGGAATTACACTGTACACTTGTATGGAAGGAACCACATACATGACAAGAGGGAGAAATAAGAAAAAACCCTCAGCCCCCAACCCTGAGAACATTGATCCAGGAGAGGTAAATATAAAAGAGAATGAGGGCAGCAAACATGTAACATCAAACACAGCGGTAGCAGACATAAAGAGATATCTTCAGGACCTTGTAAGTGGGATCAAAACTGGAATATTAATTCAAATTAAACAAGAGATAAGTAGATTAATAAAAGAAAGGCTGGGCACCTCTCAAAAAGACACAGACAGAAGAATGAAGGAACACAAAAGGAGAGAAACGTTTAATGAAGAAAACAAGAAAAACCTAGAATTCATGAAGCAAGTTCAAAGAGATTATCAGGAAACTAAAGACTCCATAGAAAACTGGCAAAACTGCTTGAAAGAAACCAAAGATAGACTATCAAAAAATAAACACAGGCTCGCAATGTGTGATCATGAAAGACAAGATCTCTTAAAAAATAACAAGGGAGCAGGCAGTAACAATTGGAAGGCTAGAGGACAACAAGAGGATCTATAACTTAAGAATAAAGCATGTGAATGAAGACACAGGAGTCAAAACAGAGGAATTGCAAAGGCTATTCACAGAAATCCTTAAAGAAAATTTCCCAAGCATAGAAAAAAGAAATGATATGCAGAGGTATGAAGCATACAGAACTCCAGCCACCTACACCCAAAACAGAGCTACACTTAGACACATAATAATCAAGATCCCAGAAATTCAATATAAGAACAGAATGTTAAAAGCCATCAGAGAAAAGAAACAGATCACCTATAAAGGAAAACCCATCAAAATCACAGCAGACTTCTCGACACAGACCATCAGGTCAGGAAGAGCTTGGAATGAAGTAATTCAAGCCCTGAAGGAGAACAACCTCCAGCCCAGATTGATGTATCCTGCAAAACTCTCTCTAGAAATTAATGGAGAAACAAGATGCTTCCATGACAAAGAGGAACTGGGAGAATTTGAGACCACCAGTCCAACCCTACAAAAAATACTGAAGCACATTTTAGAGAGAAACAGAACAAGAATATGAGCATTTCAGGAACAATGGCAGAGAGGCCTCAGTGAATGGGGCAGACAGTGGAGTGGAACAGAAAAATAGACAACCAATGGCAGAAAAACAGAATAACAGAAATAAGGCAGAGAAGCTTGGCTGTAATCTCTAGTATAGATGGCCTTGAAATGTTAACAGAGAGAAACACAGGCAGAGTAGATCAGAAGATAGGGTCCATTGAGATGCTCTATATAAGGAGGCAGTGGGACCCAAAACAAGCAGTGCACCCCATGAGGTTGAAAGGGGAGGAATTGTCTAAAAAAGGGAGGCAGAGGATATTGTTAATTGGGTAACAAGGTTTAAAATTTACATTATTCTCACCACTCTGCTTGGATGGATTACATGCTGTTCCAGTTTGTCTACTTACACTAGACTTGAGGACATGGTCAGCTATCCCGAAAGTAAGAGGACATATTATGGTAATCATCCCTAATTTCCTATCAACTTAATCTGAAGCCCTTTATAACTTAAACTGTCTTATTATGACTGATCTTATTTGAATCTGGTTTGTCAGACTGCTACTTTGTATTGACCGATTTTATTTAAATCTGTTATGATTGATAGCATCAAGTCTAAGAGTATAGGCAACTACACTGAAGATGACAAGATTCACTAAGATACCCACTCTGGTTTGGTTATTACTTGCTTTTGAAGTCTTATAATGTCTCCAATGCTTTGTTTTTATTAATGTTGTTATATACTGCTGAGACACCATGGTAACCATTGTAGATCACCTTGTATTGTGGTTATATATGACTTTTTTGCTTCCTGTTTTTCTAGGAATTGTTTTGTTTTATCTTGTTTTGTTTTGTTTTTAACCTCTAATACAGAAAGGATAGATATACATTTAGAGACTCATGCATGTGTAGAGCTTATAAACAGTTTACAAGAACCAAATATATAACACATGTTGAAATGAACAACTACTTTGAACAAAAAGAGACACTACAGTACCCAGTGCTGATTCCATAATGTCATGATGTGTAATCCAGCAAAATTATCATTCTTTGTTCAAAGTGATTTTAGCTTGTTTTGTTTTGTTTTGTTTTGTTTAAGTTCAACACACATGCAGGTATGGACAGCTGTTTTTAGGAGAATGAGAGACACTATGACAGCCATTCTTGGCTTCCCAATTGTCTGGTCTTGAAGACCTGAAACGCCTTCCTTGTCCTGTTCAGACCAGTTCCATACTATGTTGTTTCATGTGAATTCCCTGTATGTGTCAATATGGACAATTATTTGGAAGAAAACAAGAGTCAGTACAATAGAGAATATTTCCAATTGTCTAGTTTTGGAATTTATGTCCCTTACATGCTTTCTTGTGATCCGCTTTGTTCTGTTTTGTTGTGTTTAATTTTACCCTTTCATATAATTGAATGTATATTTGAGTGGGTAAGATGGATGACCATATTGCTATTTTTTTTTGTCAGATTGTGGAACAGAACTGTTAACAGATTTGCTATTTGAATGTCTACTTTGCAGGTTTTAACTTTATAATTTGAACAACTATTTCCAAGAAGTCAGTATGTAATTTGTCAAGTAATAATCTCTTAGCATTTTTTTGTTGTTCTTTTCCTTTTTTCCTTGGAATTCTGCATTGTTGCTACCCTTTATTCTGTTTTGTTTTGTTTTTCTTTCTTCTCTTTAAATAAAATAAAATTTAAAAAAAAGAAAATGTTAACAATAGTGGAATAAATGTGTTCAAAAGGAAGGGCAGGGCAACTCACTCAGGACCCCTTCTGTCTTTCTCTTTGACAGACGATTGTATACACTCAGTAAATATATTCTGATCTTAACCTGTGTTGTTCCTAAAATTCATTCTTCAATTTTAAAACACACAAACTCATACCAGACACATAGCCAGTTGACAGTTTCATTTCCATGTATCTTCTGGGTGGATCCACCAAGATCACTGAATAGAGGTGATAGTTTGATTTGTTTCATAGACTCTGGACTGGGACTCATTTAGGTAACAAACTATTATTCTTCAAATTTTGTTATGCTTTTCCCATTGCTTATAATTGTTCATGCTTTGTCTGTTTTAGTTTTCTTAAAATGTTGATATATCTAAGATAAACATGAGATGTTTATAAGGTTTTGTTCTTGTACATGCTGAATTTAAAGTTGTTACTAAATGTACTGGTACTCCTTGCTTGATTCTATTTAGAGAATAGCATTAGAGAGAGTACCATTAGAATGTCCCTGGTAGATTTTAATACAAACTTCTGTAAAATGGGTCTTCTTAAATGAAATCTAACTCATTCTAGAAAACATATATGCCTACAATGAAACATAGGACTCTTTCCACCATTTAAACAGGACAGGTTTCACTGGGACAGACTGGCTGTGACACTCCTCTACACTCTAGAGGAAATGTCAAGCCTGTTCTGCTTCAGTTTCCTTTCTTTGGCTTTACTTCTAATCTTTTCCTCCACTTTGTACTTTCCTTTTTAGAAGCATGTAAAATTGCAAAAAACTCTAGAGTGTTCCAAACATTTTTCCTACATAGAAAATGAGCATTTGTTAAAGCTAAAGACATGGAGGTCATTCTAGATAAGTACACAAGTCTCTGGGTCAGACAAGTCATTGGAATTTTTCCCATCCAGGAGAACACACATAAAAGCCATGTCCCAGCTTAGTGTTCTGGAAAAGTTTCCTTTAGGAGACTAAACCTGAGACATGGTGGAAAGAACTTACTTCTGGGTGAAACCAAAAGGAGCTATTTCCAAATGCAGCACACATAGGGACCAAAAACACATTTAAACTAAGGGAGGCTTTCCAACTTTACATTTATATGTATAAGAAAATACTTAAATAATAAGTTGTGGCCTTTTAAACCTGTAATGTAAATTTATAAAATACTAGGTAAAGATCTTGTTCAGGCTTTTAACTATCCCTCATAGAACTTTGAGAGACAATGGTTACTCTGCCAGCTAGTTAGTCACTCCCACAGCAGCTGCCACTCTTAAAGTAGAGGACAGGTTTCCCTGGCATCTCTTTGGTGAATCCCCAATGAAGCCAATGGCCAGTGGAATGTTGGCCAGACAGACAGCTGGATTCCTTTCTGGAGACTGACCTCTGGTTATCTGGGCCAATGGAAACTGAGAACAACTGAGGGTTTATGACAGGGCAACTCTCTGGTGCACACTCAAGGAGTTCCTTAGTAAAAATTGACTCACAACCACAGAAAATCTCTACTTACCTATGTCCTTTTATCCATCTGCTAGTAAACTAAAAATGTTCTCTAAACTTTTCACACAATTAAACTACCTCTTCTCTCAGAAATTAGATTGAGGCAGCCTACAACTGTTTACATTTCAAAGAAACTAGTTGGAATTGATTTGTGTTTATTATGTATGTTAACTAAGAAATAAAAGAAATTTTAGTCATCATTTTCTGCATGCATAAAAGACTTATGTGCCTTTACTAACATGTACAATGTAATTGGTGGATGATAAATATGTTTAAATTGTGAACTTTAAATAAAACATAGTCATGTCCCACTATTAGGAGAGATAGCCTAGGTAATTAGATAAAGCATATACAAGTCTTGGTGACTTTGTGTCAAGGCCCAGGGCAGAGTTTATCAAGTTTATTTGTTGTCTTTATCTATCCCTGGAGGAAATCTCCTTTACAAAACAGCCAGAGAAGTGCTCTAACTCACTTGTTTACAATAAACAAAAAGCAGCTGTTTATTATAAAGTTATGCTTCCTTCTTTAAGTATTCCTGTCACAATTAAGCTTATGGAAACAAAGTTCCAGAGCTACCTGAGAAGACAAAATTGTGTGCCGGTTGAAGGGTCAATGGGCTGACCTGCTCTGTAGTGGAGTCAACCTGAGGGATGCCTTGAGAACATAATCAAATAGAAATAAAAAAAGCATGACCAATTATTTCTTTTTGCATAGATAAATGGCTCAATATCAAAGTTTCATACCCTTATGTGCCTTGTTTGTACATTTATAGACATGAACAACTCAGTGCCAAAACACATTACACCTTTGGAATGCATTCTTAAGCACTGGAAGATGTTCAACCCTTCCATGTTGAAAAAGAGTTGTTTGATATTTCTCTGCATGTGTTCATGGCCTACCTACCCCTAGAGCTGAAATGTAATGCAGAGGAAAATATTAATTATGATGTTCTTTTGCAACTAAAATCATACTATAAAAAAGAAAATCAAAATTGTACTGTGTTCAAGTTTTTTTTACATTAAGGAATAATTCTTATTTATCATCAAAATATAATCCATATGAGACTACCCCCATTCATAGGTCTCTTTCTCTCAATGACTTAAAACAAATTGAACTAGGAAAATTTTTAGATGACCCTGATAAGTACAGTTTTTGTTTAATGACATGTTTATTACCCAGTCAACCCCAGACATTAGAAAAAGTTACAAAAGATAGACTTTGCTTCAGATAGTTCACTTGATAATTTAGTAAAAGTTGTTTTGTCAGCATTTTATAATCATGATGAGGACGAAGCCAAAGAAAGAAAACAAAGAGACTGAGAAACAGCAGCTACCTTTGCTGCAGCAGTAAAAGAAACAGACTTTAAGTCTGATTCTTGAGGCTCCAAGAAGAGCCAGATGAATACAGTCACCTGCTATTGCTGCCACAAGCCAGGCTACCTTAAGAAGTACTGCCTTAAAAGGCCCAAGCCATGACTGGACTCCAAAGGTGACCACTGGAGGTTGGAGTGCCCTCTGAAACCAAGGCCCCAGAGTTCAGACCCATCCTATCCTCTGGTCCAGCAGGACTAAAGGTCATCAGAGCACTCATCTCCTCCCTCTGGCCAAGACTGTCATCTCTACTTGTATCTCCATTAAGGAACCTTGAGTAATCATGACAAGAGGTAAAAACTAGCTTATAGCTGGACAATCGCCCATGTCTCTTTGTCCTTCTCAACTCTGATCTTCCTTCTAGGCATCATATCTCAATAAACAGTCAGCAAAATATATGTTGTTTAAACTCTAACTGGGATAACTTTCTCTTCATTCATTCTGTTTAGTTATGCCTAAAAGCCCAACTCCAATTCTAGAGAAATTTTATCCTGTCTAAATACTGTCAACTAATCAAAATAATGCTGAGACTGGGTTTTACAAATATAGTACATGTTGCTGTTCATATATAAAAATTTAAGAGAGTTTTTCATTTGTCAAAATAATATATTAATATGGTTCTAATATGTTGTCAAAAATTTAGAGGTAATTATAACTAAAGCTAGAAGGATTTATAACAAAATATCAGACTCCATCAATAAAGGGACTTAAGAACCAATGGGTTACAAGTGCTATCCCTTAGAAACAGTCTAAATATAACAAGTCAACTCTAATTCTCATGTTTTGATTATACTTGCTTTTGTATATATACTTTGATTATACATGCTTTGACTAAAGTTTATTGTTGCCTAAAAGGTGCCAAGCCCCAAGCAATCATACAGATAAAAACCAATAACAAAAATGATAGACACCTTTTAGATTCCTTTTACTAAAATCCACCAGATCTTGTCCAGAGAGAAGGTTATATGGCACATATTGAAGTCTTAATCAGCTATACTCAACAGACCCTAAATGACACTGGAGCTGGTTTCTCTCTACTAAATAAAAATGGTAAACTTAATGAGACAGGCCATCCTCCAAATTCAATGGCATTGAAATGCCAAATGACATTAGACATTCTAACAGTAGCACAAAGGGATACTTGAGTAGTTTTAAAATCTAAATGGGTTACATTCCTGATTTTCTGGTAATACCTCAACAGATGTTCAAGATTTTAGACAAGAAATCAATGACATATGAGACTCCAGACCTCCTGGATGCTATCCTTATCTTCCTTATGGAAAGCTATTTTTAGCTCCTCTTGATAGAAATCTTTGTTAACTGAAGCCAGAATTATCCTATTGATTCTATTATTTTGCCCATATGTACTTAATTGTTTCTTTAACTTTGTTTCTTCCAAACTTAAAGCTGTACAACTACCCAAGATAAATGCACCTGGTGTCTATTGAGAAACTTTAGATAGACCCTCTGCAGAATATCCCTGACTGCCAATCAAACAACTACTACCCACTTCAGCCTGAATAAGCCAGATCGGTTGTTGCCCATTACTTCTTCAGAAAGAGGATAGTTACAGGCAACTGAGTTAGATAGAAATATAGGCAGTCAGACAGGCCTAGGCCCTCCAGTGAAGAAGACCAGTTACCTTGTAACTGTGGGGAAGGCAGATACCTCTGCTGTGAATCAGACTTTAAGACAAAAGATAAATCAAATGTACCCACATATTTCCTAAGAATAATCATCAGGAATTGATATTCTAACTAGGTCTCTATTATGCTGAGGAAGCCATTATTCACCATCCCAAAGGCCTACAGGAAGAGTCACTGCTCTTTATGCATGCCAGCTTACTATGTGACTAGCTTTCTCATATGTCCTCAATTTAATCAATTTTACCTGTGCAGTTAATTTGATTGGTTAATCATAGTTCTGTCCCACCTCATGCCCACCTTGTGAATTCCCATGTTTCCTCCAGCTTGGACCTGCATCACTTTGTGGTTTTACTCTATAAAAGTCTCTAGAAAGATAGAGTCTTTGGCAACTCCCTCAGAATTTCTTCTGTTTTTCTCTCTCAGACAGAAACTTTCTTTCTCTCAATTAGTGTATTTTACTCTCAAAAACAGGAGGAATGGTTTGAGGGGGATTAATGTATCTTTTCCTGTAGATTTTCATTAAACTTTTACCATATTTTTATTGTATTTTGTACTTTAGATTATTTATTGTATCAAATCATAGATCTAGAGTACTAAGAGAGTGAAGAGAAAAACTAAAAGAATGGAAAAGAAAACATGTTTACCAGCTACACTTTAGGAGAGAGAACTGATATCTAGAATATGTGAAGACATCAATAACATTAGAGCACCACAGATCAGAAATCAAATTTAAAAATGAGCAGCTTAAATGATTAGAAGCATAATTACAAAGCAAGTCAGTACATGAAAAAATGTTCAATATTTCTGGAAATATAGAGAAATATAAATTTTAAAAACACTGAGATTCTACCTAATTCTAGAAAGAATGTCAATTATTGAGAAATCAGATGATGACAAATGCTGGTGAGGCTGTGGGGAAAAGGAATCTTTTATATTGTTTTTTTTTAATCTTTTATATTGTTGATAGGAGTATAAACTAGTGAAACCATTACAAATATTAGTATAGAGATTTCTCAGAAAACTAAACATAGAAACCACATTCAACCAGCTATTTCCCTTGTAGGTAACTTCCCAAAAGGGTTAAAGATATCATGTTTCAGTAACACATATATAACCATGTTTAAAGCAGCATAATTCATCATAGTTAAATCTTGGAAGGACACTATATATCCATCAACAGAAGAAAAGATTAAGAAACAATGATATTGATGCACAATGGAGTGTTACTCTGCTGTAAAGGATAAATCTGAGTCATTTGTAGGAAAGTGGGTGCACTTTGAAACTGTAATGTTAAGTAAAATAAATCAGGCACATAAGTGTAAATATTGTATGGTTTCTCTAATACAGAAAACTCAAAGAATAAATAAATAAAGAGCAAAATAAAATATATAGAAGTAGAGAGATAGATATTTTGCAAATGGAAGAAAGTGGGACACAAGAATTGAAACTTGTCATAACAACAGTGAATTATATATTGAAAATATGTTGTCTTGGTTATTTTCTCTCATTGCTGGGACAAAAAACCCAACCCCCAAAATGAAGGAAGGAAAGGTTTGTTAACTCACTGTTTGTGGATGTTTAAGCCCATAATCAGCTGGATCCAAGGCAAGGTGGCATGGCTGAGGGCAGCCCGTTATGGTGGCTTCAAGCAACAAGAGAAAAAAGGGCAAAAGAGGGAAAGCATACCTCATTCCCTCCCCTGTATTGTATGCTGGTTCCACCCCTGGGTGGATGCAGCACTCACACTGCCAATTTCAACACTAAAAAATGAACAAATCACAAACACTAGACTCAGCTGCCTCCATGACTGCATAAGGCTTGGGGTGCCACCCAGACACAAACCATAACACACATACCAATAAAAACTTCCCATTATTATATTATCATAATTTGTTTCTATAAACCTGACATCTTTGATGTGTTTACTTCAATAGTTTTCCTCTGTGTTAGATATTTGATGAACCTAATATACACAGTATATAAACTTCAGTGTTACTTATGTAAGGGCTGACCATAATTAGTCAGATCTATGGAGTGTAACTCAGAAGATATACAGTATTATATACTTTCTTCAAAACAACTGTTCTTGCCTCAGTGCAAAAAAATTACTCTTAATCAAGGTTTTGAAAGTCACTGACAAAAGACGTGTTATCTTTGAATGATCAAGTACTGTCTTTACATTACAGTGCAACTCTGTTGACTAACTTTTAGACACACATAGGCATTATTTGACTTAATTACAGAATTTGGAGGGTTGCAATATATAATATGAATGAAATAAAAGACAAAAATAAGAAAGTAAAGTCTCTTCATGTTTAAGATGCAATTCAGTCATGTAGCTATTAATATATCCTAAAAGTTCTTTATTTCTCAAATTGAAATTCATCTTCATTCTTCTTTCCATGTTACTTTGAATTCAATAAACTATGTTACAGAATATAATACTGAATAAAGGACTGGGGATTTAGCTCAGTGGCATAGGTGCCTGCCTGGAAAGTGCAAGGTCATGAGTTCAATCTCCAGTGCCCAAAAAACAAAATACACTCAATTCATAATTTAGGAAATCAAAAAGTATAAAAATGAAATCAGAATATAATACTGAATGGAATACTTGGATAAATTACATTTAAATGATTATTAATTTTGTTTATAAAGAAATGGCTGGATTATATTTTCCTTAGTTGGTAAAACTTTCAAAGAGCCTAGCATGGGGGATGGCTAAAAGTTAATGCCTAATTTAAGCACTTAACTTTTCTATTATATAATATTATCTTGTCAGGTTAAAGAAAAATCTGATTACAATCCTGTTATTTTCTACATAGGCTTTCAAAATGACAGTTCAGTTGCTTTTGTTTCTTAACAGTACATTTTGTTGTCAATATATAAATGTCCCATGCATTTTTTGGATGAAACTGATTTTTCAACAGACAAAATATAGTCAAAATCTCCATGTGATTCTGTTTGAAAAGGAAGAATTTATTGTTGCTATCTGGTTGCAAGAAATCTATAATGCATAAAAAGGAAAGAGAAATCAAGTAAATATGTATCATGTGTCAGAGAAGGTTAGGTTTAATTTTATAGTCATCATGAATTCTGGATCTACTATAAGAATTATTCACAGGTATTTTGTGTTCAAGGGAAAATCACTTCAAGAGAGGAGTAAGTTAAGATTTCACTAAGAATCTGTTTTGGTTTATTCAATACCTTCACACACATTTTTTAAATTAATTACTGTTTTCATTTAAGTTTTATTCTCTTCCTTTTGAAAACTCCTCCTAAAATCTCTTGAACTAAGTGAGTTTTGTTCATAGTCTGAATAGGAAATATAAAGGAAATGCTTCATACATTTATTCATTCTGTCTTCTAGATTGTATTCATTGAATATCTGCTGTATGCCAGGTGCTGAGACCACCATGATTAACAAGATGTGTATTTGCAGTCAGGTACTCTTAGACTTGTGCACATACACAGACAGGAACAACAAAGACGACAATACAATGTAATAAGAGCTGCAATAGGAATACACTTTTCTCATTGGCTGACAGGGTGGGAGAGAGGAGTTAGGGAGTGGTTAATGTATTTCCCAGGCTTCCATGAGGAAGTGAAGTATGAGTAGTTTTGAAGAATAAGGATGAGGTGAGCAATGAGGTTGAGCAAAGATATTGCAAATGTGGAGGAGGGGCTCAGAAAATTCAAAGGTGTAGAACCTTAAAAACAATGTGACATATTGAAGGACTAAAGTTAGTTTAGAATTCTTGGCTATGGGATATTTTAGAAAAAATGGATAGGTGGATAGATAAGATAAATGGAATGTTGAAGACAGGGAACAGACCAGATTATAAAGGGGTTTGCACATCATGATAAAGATTTTAAATATAGAAAAGATTGTGGGTTATGCGGTGCATTTAAACATCTTGGAGAAAGAGCGTGGAAGTTGGATTTCGGAGAACTCATCCTTGTATAAGCATAGAAAATGAGAAGATACAAAATTGGCAACAGAGTTTTAAGTTAGAAGACATAATATATAGTAAGATTCTATTCTGGAGGACTAATAGTGGACATGTGGAAGACAAAGTATCTGAGATAGTAAGAATTAAAATAACAGCACCTTCTTACTAATTGATGTGGAAGCAAGCAGCCAACACAAGTTTTTATGATATGGCCTTATTTATATTTTAGATTTTTACTGGCAAGACAACAAAAGATCATGTTTCCCTGAAAGTAACAACTAATTGGGAAATAATCATCAGCCTTGAAGACTAGAGACGAAAAATGCCAGCCCCAGTCATTCTACCTACTTGTCATTACAGTGTACCTGCCAAGCAATAAAGCAGTGAGGCGTAATCCTCTGCGAGACACAGCCCATCATCATGTGAAGATTGGCACTTGTTTTCTGGTTAGGTCTTATTTTTGGGGAAACACAATTACAGAGAAAATGGAAAACAGATTTGTTGAATACTTCAGAAGGAGTAGAGTTCAACACTGCATATGTTGATTCTGAGTCATTTTCAGGACATCGTGGCCAATGGCTATGAATGAGAAAGAGAAAAAAAAATGTAGTGGGTAAGAATATAGGGTGTGAAGCTATATTCCCTTGACTGGAGTCCACTGAGATTCATTATTTACTATCTAGGCGATACTTGTAAAAATATTTTGTCTCTAAAAACCTCAATTATCACTTTTAAGTACTTATTACAGAGATTAAATTTAATGTTACATGGAAAATACTTACCAGTGCTCTGTAGAGTTTGCTAGTTTTGCTAACAATTTAAAAATAAGTGGATGCATGTATGTGTTAAGTTCAATGGAAACAGAACTTAGAGAGATGGGGTTATACTTACAGATCTGAGAGTATTCAGGGTATGAGTGAGATGAATGTTTTTGAATCTTACACTGAGTTATATACTATCTCAGTTATCATATGCTAAAATAACCACTGCAAAGCAAACCCAAAGTACACGAGTTTCAGATTAGTTGGCCACTTCTGATTTTAGCTGGTTTATCTTTTGTTTCTGCAGTCAATATGCATTGTTAATTTGGGGTTGGGCTACCTTGTATATTGTAAGTTTAGCTGGCTGTTGGCTGGTTTAGAAACACTTCCATTATTCATTACGTGCATCCAAATTTCTTCAGTTAGTTGCAGTATAGTCTTATAGAGTAGTAGATATATAAAAGCAGCTAAGCCCAATTATGCATAAAAACAAATACACACTTTTGTCAAGCCTCTGCTTACATAATAATTACTAACACCACTTTAGCTATAAACTCACATGATTGATCTTGGAATTTCACTGAAACTGCAGTTTTAAAAGGCAAAGCAGCAGATACAAGGTAATGGCATTAATTGAGACCAATAATGAAATCAATCTACTTCTTTAATGGTCCAAGCTGTAAAAAAAAAAACTACATTCTGCCCATAAGATTACATTTTCCCCTTCATAAAATGACTTCCTAATGCATTATTTTTCCTAACCACCGCCTGACCAGTGTATGTTATTGCCCTTGTATATAGTAACATGAGACATAATTCTAAAGTGTTTTGAAAACTTTTAAGATGTTTTACTAATGGTAACATTCAAAATAGCATTTGACAAAAATGATAATATTGATCATAAAAATGATTTATCCATTCCATAAATATTTACTACAACTTATAATCTAAAGGCGTGGTTTTAGTGGTGACAACATACAGATGCAAAAATACATTTCATTATATTATGCATTTGTATTTATTAAGGGAAAGAGATGACAAACAAGTAATGAAAAGATCTTGTATTTTAGGAGCATGCTATAGTGTATGACTAAGGCAGAATGATCTCAGAGAAGGAGCTGGAATGGTGGGAACATTAGAAAGAATGGTTTGTGAAGTACGTTTTGAGTTGTGACAGCCACAACCAGATCTTAGCCATGCAAGGTTTAGGGTAAGAGTAGTGTGTGTAAGGGGTAAGAAGTGCTGACATCCAAAGATATAAACCAGTTTCGTCCACTATAATATTTTAAAGTAAATCAGATGGCTGAAACATGATGAATGAATAATATGAAATGAGACTTATACTTGGTGTGGCATCATCTTGAATTTATTACAAATACAAAAGAAAAGCTTAAATGGTTTTTAAGCTGGACAATGACTTGCTATGATTTCTGAGCAGTGGAGGTCACTGGGATGGTCTAATGACCACACCTACACTTGCCTGGACACCGCGACCTACGTGGAGGAGAGAATATTTTCTATTCCACTCTGAACAACTGTTTTGATTGAGTTGTTTACCTGTCACTGCCAGATGAAAATTTAGTTTCTGAATGTAAACTTAAGATGTTATAATTATCTTGGTTACTTTTCACAATGTAATTGTCTCCAGATAGCCTCTCCATCAGAAAGTGCCAAGGGTTTGTCTTTTATACCTTACCCCAAAAGTGAGAATCTGTTAACATGAAGCATAAGAAAGCAGGAGACAATGGAAAGGATTTGTGGCTGGGTGTAGTCAGTTCACTGCCGGTCTTTTCTGCTATGTTCTTCCTGGGCCTCTCTTCTGCAGTATATTTGGAAAAGTTAGTAGCCACAGAAGCTCCCTGTAGAGTTCCCTACTGTTGGAAAATCTAGGAAGCTTTCTGTTTCCTCGGCTACCTGTTCTTCATGAATAGGTCTGTTGAGATCTGAGTGGTTTCTTGGAGCATGGGTAGAGTGATATATAAATTTGCTATCATTTTTGGCTTTCTCCAGATCACTGGAAACCCAGGAAATCACATTAAAACTGATTGTAAAATAACTGAAAGTAAATGCTGTCTTATGAAGATTAGTTTTACCAATCTTCTCTTTTTTTCTGGAATTTTGGTCAATACTTCAGTATCTTCTTCTGTACTCAGGGACCTCCACTGACAAAAGTACCCCTAGTCCTTGTGTTTAGAATCATCCTCTGACCCCAGCTGAATGCAGATTCTCTGGTGATTGTTGGAATGTTTTCGAGAGGCTTAAGTGTGAACCAGATCCCCCAATGAGCTGCTTAGTGAGAGTCATGCAAGTATCAATGGTATGATCATTACTGTCCCATTGTTCTTACATGGACTCTTCCCAGATTAATAATATTTTGGTGATTTAGGATGGGTAGGTCATAGAATTTCAGCCCTTGTTAATGGAATCAGTGCTTTTTGAAAAGAAGCCAAAGGGAGTGTTTGTCACACAGAAGCACACCTAGAAGAGAGGAAGTGTGAGCCCTCACCCGATTTAGAATATCCTGGAGGCCTGACGTTGGACATCTCAACCTCCTCAATGGACAAATAAGTGTTTGCTGTTCATAAATCACATAATCTATCGTGTTTTAGTATAAAAGCCCAAAAAGAGTTCTCCTAAGATGAAAACACAGAAAAAAATTCTCCAGAAAGACTTTTGTTGTTTTTTTTTTTTTCCTGGAAATATCTTTTCCAATATATTTACTCATTTACTTCTGCACATAGTAAGAATCAAAGCATTACATTTTGCTGGTTTCATCATCCATTTCTATCTTACCTTAGACAGCTTCTAAACCTAGTTTATTCATATATATTTCTTTTCACAGAAAATTAAGTTAGGAATTTCCATAAGAAACGGAATGCAGGTGTCAAAGTATTGCCACAGATAAACACTTCATGTACTATTCAATTGCATATAACTTATAAAGGACAGCTCTGTCTATTATGGAAGGAGCAGGTTATAAGGAATGGGGAGGAGTCTATGTAGAAGCAAAGAAGTTTGGAGACTTTTATAATCAAATAAGTAAATAATTATAATTATCTTGAATATTCTTGCATAGAGTGACTAACAAAGAAATTGGTACATTATAGGAACTGAACAGATCTTTGTTGGTTTATCACTTTGAAGGGAATATCTGGCCCTTATCTAAGCTTTGTTCCCAGATGTGCCCTGGGAACAATATCAAGGAGCCATGTGCTGGAAAATGTTATATTGAAAACAGCGTTTTAGAGGTATCTGGAGCATTAACTTTACTGCAGACTTACACAATCTGGTAAAAATACTGACATGAAATGGTTCTAAGCAAAGCATTTCTTCACAAGCCTTTGAAATTTCTGACTAGGCACTAAATGGTTGAAAATTTTTATTGCTTTAACTTTGAGGCAAAACTGGATGAGGTCTGTAATCTGAATATAGCTATGTAAGCAATAGCTCAATAGTAAGCCATGTTCATTATACAAACCTCGCACACAGTGGTGTGAGTGCTTGAGTTCCCCTCCCCCACACCTCTAACTAACAAAGTCATTAAAGAAATTCTAACCCCCAAGGTGATGGTATTAAAAGATGAGGAGTGATTAAGTCATGAGGGCAGAGGAGTTAGGGATGGGTTTAGTGCAGCTCCAGAGAGAACCCTGCCCTCCTCCACAATCAGACTTAAATACTACTAAAGTCTTTTAAAATTTGATCATATATCCTTTAGTATCAGTGATATGAACATTATTTTAAAATATCAGCTGTAATTCCTTGATTCTGATAACTCATAAATACAAAATTAAAGTTTAGCATGTAGTGTCCAAGGATAATAAAGAATTTTACATTTTTCAAAATGGATAAAAAATGTAATTATTGTTTTAGATTGACCTAATGTCTTATTTCAATAATAGTCTGAACATAGAATTTACCTCACACAATTTGGTGGCAGTTTTAGTTTTTTGGTATACATATCCAGTGAGCAATGAATTTAAAGTCAAACCTCATAGCATTAAATATTGGCACGTTGTAAGCATGTGCAAATACGTACACACATGCTCTATATGCCCTGGCAGGGTCCTTAGGGCCAGGATTTACTTTATTACTTGTTATACACTTTAGTACTTCAAGCAGTTCAGTTTGACAAAACCTTTCCCTCTTCCAATCCCATTTGTATTTTTGTGTTTCCTTAGAATATATGACCAATTTTACCTTTATTTTGCTTGAGACAAAAATATTTCTTATGAGGAAACTCCATGCTACCTAATGCACTAGAGAAATTCTTTTAAAGTGGAGGATTCATTCTAAATTACTGTGAATAAAAATATTATTTCGATTCAAACCTTCCTATTTGTCTCATGCCATTAAGAAGGGTAAAAAGAATCTTAAAGGCTCAAAAACTGCCTCATTGCTAGTGCTTACCATTACTTGCTATGATTCACGAATTGATTTTCTGACTTCATATCTACAAGAAACAGTAAGCCTTTTTAATACTATAATTTTTCATAAGCTGATGAATAAGGAGATGATAAATGAGCTTTCATCCTGTAGCATCCTCCAAGTGGGATCTTGAAGAGAATGTTGTTATTTTGAAGTTATCTTTATTGTAATGTTACCTTACTCCCCATTGCTTTTCAGAACTTTCTGGAAATTGCATTCCTTTGCTTATCAGTTATTAAAACTTACAGATTGCCTTTGTTCCTTTTAGCCTTGGAGGTTATTTTGGTGCATGCAGCTGGAGAATGAGACAAATGGGCACCATGCAATAGTTAACACCCAAGGTTAAGAAAGTGCTACATGTTATATAAGCTCCATGTTGAGGTTATAGGTTATGGATTAGGAAGAAGGTCCTAAAAATATGAATGAGAAAAGGTAGAAATGATACCTTCACAAAGAAAACCAGAGTGGGGAACATAAAACATGATAATATTTTGGCTTCCTTCTCTTCATTTTTATAATGCAGCTTCATTCAGCATTTATGTAAACTATAAAAAGCAAACCTTTAGGGATCGTCATAACAAAGTTGCGCCATGTTTTTCCTTCCATTTATTGAAGAACTTCCCCAGATATCCAGAACTCCAAAGTCTTTCCATTCTCGGTAAAGGAAAGTACCCTGAGAAAACATGCTTTTTGCTGCTTTTCTCAGTGATGTCTGCCTTCAAGAGCTGAAGATAATTAGAAAAATGAGAATATATTGATTGCCTAATGAATATATTTTTACATGAGTGACAATTATGCTTGCCAAAACTAAACAGTTAAAAAGCTCTTATCCATCTATTTATCCATCTAATTATAACATTCATTTATTTATTTTATTTAGGTTTACTCAGATACAATTTACATATAGTAGAGTTCACCTTTTTAGCGTAAAATTTTCTGAGTTTTGACAAGCACCAAATTACTGCTACAATGAAGATAAGAAACAATTCTATGATTCCAAAAATTCCCCTTGAGCTCTTCTGTGTTTAACAATTACTCCCACTCCTGACTCCAATAACCATTCTTATGTTTTCTTTCATATTAATTTTGCCTTTTCCAAAATACCACACAAAGGAAATCATATGGTATATAGGCTTTGAGATCTGAGTGCTGTCGTTATCACAATATGTTTTAGTTTCCTCCACTTGGAAGTGTGTACTAGTAGTTAATTTTCATTTTAATGTGTTATGTATGATTATACTACTATTTGCATATGCATTCATTTATTGAAGGATATTGGATCATTTCAAATTTTAGTTGATTAGTGGCAAATTTTTGAAGGACATATAATACTTATTGTTAGTATAAGTTTTCATCACTGTTTGGTAAATACTTAGAAATAAGATTCTCCATCATGTTAAGTATAAATTAATTGCTGTGGTTTTTTATATATGTACCATTTTTTATAAATGCATCTGAAGTGGGTTAAAACATGAATACTACTATATCTTAGTTTACTCACAAAATTGAAGTTCTAGACTTGGAGAAATAATTATCCTGGAATACAATCTCCTTGGTCAAAGCATATTTTCCTTCCATATATTCTGTATCCTAATCATCAATATATCTTTTTTTCAATAACATCAATGAGATATCATTTATGAATCATAAAATTTGTGCTCTTGAAATGTAGAACTCAGTATGTTGTTTTGTCTATTGACAGAGTCACATAGCATAGCAGCTCTCTAGTTTGGGAGTATTTTCATCATCCCTCCAAAAAAAAGTGATCATTTTCTGCTTTCCTATCTTTACACCCGTCCTTCCCTCTCCATAGTAACTAGAAACTACCATGCCAATTTCTCTAAGGAGTTGTCTACGCTGAACATTTCTTATAGACAGATTCTGACTACATATTGTGTTTTGTGTTTTCTACTTCTACTTTTCCTTCTTCATTTTTATCTTTTGACAGTTTGACTACATGTGTCTGGATTTAGATGTCTTTGTGTTTACAGTGCCAGGAGCTGCCTTCATGTGACATGTTTTATATCAATTTGAGGACTTTTTAACTAACCATTTATCTTTATTGTGACTTTCTTCTTCTGGAGGTCCCATCATGAGTTCTTAATAAATTAAATAGTGTCCCATGTGCCACCCATTTTTTAAAATTCCTTTTTTTAAAAATTTATCTAACTTAATACTCTGAAGCTCATTGATTCCTCAGATATTTCTGATCTAACGTTGAGCCTCTAGTGAGTTTTTAAATTCAACATTTGTCTTATGACTACAAGATTTTTAATTGGTTTTCTTTTACATTAAATTATATCACTTCATTGATATCCACTGACTAAATATCATTCTTATATTTCCTTTAACTCTTTAGGAATGTTTTATTTTAATTCTTCAAATATATTTGTAATATCTTTTTAAAGTTTTGTCTAGTAATTCTATATCTGAGCTGCCTTAGTGAAAATATCTTGGATGTAATTTTTCCTAAATATGAAGGACACTATTCTATTCCTTTGCATGGTTTTGTTTGAAGTTGGACACTTTAAATAAGGATCAACAGTAAATACAAAAAATCAGATTTCCTCTACTCGCCTTTCACCCAGGCTCAGCAGGAAGTGTCTTTTTTGGTTTTCCTAACATTTGTCTTTCAAGAGGTTTTTTTAGACTGTAAAGTGTGTATTTTCATTTGTCATTATTGGCCACTATAGTCTCCTCTTAGTTAGACTAGTAGTGGCTAATAATTAAATAGATGCTTCTTCTAATGCCTTGAGCCAGTAAGTTTTTTTTCTTCCTGAGGAGATCTGGGTGTATATTGGTGCATAAATAAAGGCACTCACAATTCTCTCTTAGGTTTTCTTCCTATTTATTTGAAGCTCCAAGTTCAACCAGAAGTAAGATTGGAGCTTTTTAAAAAATGGGAAATCACAATTACCATAAAATCTTATATACTCTTACTAACTCTCATACTAGGGAGACTATACGGTATTTACACATGTGAGTTTGGCTTATTTCGCTTATGAGTATGGTCTCAAGTTGTGTCCATTTATTTATAAATATCTCCATGTGATCATTCTTTATATCTGAGTAGTACTCCATTGTATAAAAATGCCACAATTTTTTTAGCCATACCTCAGTTGATGGGCACTTAGGTTGTTTCCAAGATCTGGCTATTACAAATTGTGCTGCTATAAACATGGGTGCACATATATCACTGTGGTATGATATTTTCAGTTCTTCTGGGAATATTCCTAGAAGTGGAATAGCTAGGAAAAATGGGACTTCCAAACCGAGGTTTTTGAGGAATCTCCAGACTGACCTCCACAGTGGTCGCACAGTCTACACTCCCACTAACAGTGCAGAAGGGTTCCTTTTACCCACAGCCTCTCCAGCATTTGTTGTTGGTAGTTTTTTTTATCCTGGCCATTCTTTCTGGAGTGAGATGGAATCTCAGTGTGGTTTTAATTTGCATTTCTGTAATGACTAATGATGATGAACATTTTTTCGTGTATTTATTTGCCATTTGTATTTCTTTATCTGAGAACTGTGTATTCATTTCAGATGCCCATTTTTGGATTTGGTCTTTGAATTTCGAGGGTCTGATTTTTTAATTCTTTATAAGTTCTAGATAGAAGTCCTTTGTTGGAGAGACCTTCCATTAGGATTTTTTCCCAATTTGTGGGGTTTTTTTTCACTCTGCTGGAAATCTCTTTCGACATGCAAAAACTCTTTAATAATATATGGTCCCAGTTATTGATTCTGGGAAGTATTTCCCATGTGGTTTGATTCTTGTTCATGAATTCTCTACCTACTCCTATATTTTCAAGATTTCTACCTGCTTTGTCTTCCAACAGATTTACTGTTTCTGTTTTAATATTTATATCTTTGATTCATTTAGATTTTAGTTTAATACATGGCTATAGGCATGGGTCTAGTTTTAGCCTTCTGTATATGGATAGCCAATTTTTCCAGAGCCATTTGTTAAAGAGACTGTCGTTCTTCCAGAGAGCCTGTTTGGCCCCTTTATCAAGGATAAGGTGGTTGAGTGAGTTTGTGGTTGTGGTTGTATCTTCCAATCTATGCCATTGATCTTCAGGTCTGTTTTTATTCCAGTACCATATTGATTTTATTACAGAAGCTTTATAGTATAATGTCAAATCAGGGATTATGATGCCTCCTGCCTTGCCTTTGCTGCTTAGAATTGCCTTTGCTATTCTAGGTCTCTCCCGGTTCCAGATGAATTTTAGGAGTGATTCCTCTAGATCTATGAGGTATGTTAGTGGTATTTTGATTGGGATTGTGTTGAATCTGTATAGTAACTTGGGAGAATGGCCATTTTCACAATGTTTCTTCTTCCTATCCATGAACAAGGGATGTCTTTCCATTTTCTGAGTTCCTATTTGATTTCCTTTTTCAGAGTATTATAATTTTTCCTTGCATAGCTCTTTTACTTCTTTCATGACATTAATTCCTAAGTATTTCATTTTTTGGATGCTAGTGTGAAGGGTGTGGTTTGTCTTATTTCTCTCTCAGTATTTTTGTTGTCAGTGTATAGAAATACTGTTGATTTTTGAGTATTGACTTTGTATCCAGCTACCTTGCTGAATTTATTTATTATATCTAGGAGTTTTTCATTGGAGTTTTGAGTGTCTTCTATGTAAAGTATCATGTCATCTGCCAATAATGATAATTTAACTTCCTTTTTTCTTATCTTTACTCCTATTATTTCTCTCTTGTCTAATTGCTCTGGCTAGTATTTCCAGTACTATGTTGAATAGGAGCAGTGATAGGGGACATCCTTGTCTTGCGCCTGATTTTAAGGTAAAGGCTTTCAGTTTTTGGCCATTTAATATGATGCTAGATGTTGGTTTATAATACATAGCCTTTATCATATTGAGGTAAAAACCATGCATTCCAATTCTCTGTAAGGTTCTTATCATGAATGAGTGTTGGACCTTATCAAATGCTTTTTCTGCACCTATGGAGATGATCATGTGGTTCTTCATTTTGGCTCTATTGATATGGTGGATTACATTTATTGATTTATGTATGTTGAATCATCCCTGCATTCCTGGGATGAATCCCACTTGGTCAGGGTGTATAATCTTCTTGATGATTTGCTGCATCCTGTTAGCTAATATTTTATTGAGTTTTTTTCATCTATGTTCATTAGGGAGATTGGTCTATAGTTTTCTTTTTTAGTTGAGTCTTTCTCAAGTTTTGGTTCTAGAATAATATGTGCTTCCAGGAATGACTTAGGAATAATTGCTTCCCTTTCAATTTCATTGAAGAATCTGAGGCATGTTGGAATGAAGTCTTCTTTGTATTTCTTGTAGAATTCTGCAGTGAATCCACCTGGGCCTGGGCTCTTCTTTTTTGGCAAGGACTTAATTACATTTTCAATTTCATTAATAGAAATTGGGTTATTCAGCAGTTTAACATCTTCCTGATCTAGCTTTGGTAGTTCATATGTATCTAGGAATCTGTCTATTTCTGCTGTGGTATCGAACCTATAAGAGTAGAAGTTTTTGAAATAGGTGTTGATGATCTGTGTTTCCACTGAGTCTGTAGTAATTTCACCTTTTTCATTCCTTATTGCATGAATTTGAGTTTTTTCTCTCCTTTTTAAAATAAGGTTGGCTAGGGGCTTATCAATTTTATTTATTCTTTCCAAGAACCAACTCTTTAATTCATTGATTCTTTAATTGTTTTCTTAGACTCTATTGCATTAATTTCTGCTCTAATCCTTATAATTTCCTCCCTTCTTTTAGCTTTGGACTTGGCTTGCTCTTCTTTTTCTAGACATTTGAGTTGTAGCATCATGTTGTTTATTTGTGTTCATTCTGTCTTTCTGATGTGGGAACTCAGTGCAATAAATTTCGTCTGAGGACTGCTTTCATTGCATCCCACAAATTCCGGTGTGTTGTGTTTGTATTCTTGTTTGCTTGTAGATACTATTTAATTTCTTCTTGTATTTCCTCCATGACCCACTGATTGCTCATGAGTGTATTACCCAGTTTCCATGTGTTTGTGAGGTTTTCTGCAGTTGCTTTTACTGTTAATTTCTAATTTCATGGCACTATGATCTGATAACATGCATGGGATATTTTCAGTTCTTTTGAATTTACTTAAATATGTTCTGTGGGCTAGTATACGGTCTATTTTAGAGAATGTCCCATGTACTGCTGAGAAGAATGTATATTCTGATACTGTTGGGTGGAAAATTCTATATAAATCTATCAAGTCCATTTGTTCACAGGTGTGATTGAATTCTGGTTTTTTTTTTTTTTTTTTTTTTGCTGATTTTCTGTCTAGTTGATCTGTCCCTCTGTGTCAATGGCATATTAAAATCTCCTGTTATAATTGTGTTATTGCTTAATTGACTTTTCATTTCTGTTAATATTTGTTTTGTATAGCTGGGTACTCTGGAATTTGGTACATATTATTTAAGATTGTTAGCTCTTCCTCTTGATGTTTTCTCCTAACTAGTATGTAGTGACCTTCTTTATGTCTTTGTGTCATTCTTGGTTTGAAGTTCACATTTTCTGCAAACAGGATAGCTACTCCCACTTTTTTGGTTTCCTGTTGCATGAAGTATTGTTTTCCATCCTTTGACTTTCAGTCTATGGGTTTCCTTTTGAGTTAGATGGTTTTCTTTTAGACAGAATATGGTTGGATGCTGTTTCTTGATCCATTCTGCCAGTCTGTTTCTTTTGATTAGTGAGTTGAGGCCATTTACATTAATGGTTATAACTGTTAAGTATTGGTTTATTGTTGACATGTTATCTTTCTGCTGTTGTATCTTTAGCTTTCCATTCTGTTTAATTGTCTGCCTTGCTTGGTGGTTTTATCCTATGCATATCTAGCCTATCTTTCAGTATTCTTTGTAGGGTTGGTTTGGTGTTCATGAAGTTTTTCAGCTCATCTTTGTCATGGATTTATCTTATTTCTCCATCCATTTTGAAGGACAGTTTTTCAGGGTGCGTCAGTCTTGTTTGGAAGTGATTTTCCTTTAGGATCTGAAATACTTTACTCCATGCTCTTCTTGACTTCATTGTTTGTGTTGAGAAGTCTGTTGTGAGTCTGATAGGTTTTCTTTTATAGGTGGTTTGTCTTTTCTCTCTAACAGCTTTTAGTATTTTGTTCTTATTGTGGATTTCTGGGATGGTGATTATTATGTGTCTGGGTGTAGTTTCATTTTTATTATGGCTATTTGGAGTTCTGTATGCTTCACTAAACCAAATGTCAGTTTCCATTCTCATGTTTGGTAGGTTTTCAGCTATTACTCCTGTAAATATCCTCTTGATATCATTTGGGCTGTCCCCTTCTTTTTCATTTATTCCTATTAATCTTATGTTATTTTTCTTTGCATCATCTTGCAGCTGTTGAATGGTTATTTATTGATTCTTTGTTATTTTTAAAAGATATTTCCTTTCCTGTTCACTAGCTGCGATCTTATCTTCAAGGTCTGAAATTCTATCTTCACTTTTTTTGAGGTGATTTTGACAACTTTCAATAGAATTTTTTATTTCCTGTATATGTCTTTGAAACTTATTTATGTATGTGTTTGTTTCTTATAGTGTTCATTCAGGGATTTGGTTTGCTTTGATCCTCTAAGTTTTTAGCTGTGTCTTTACTAGATGTGTTCACTATTTCTTTCATTACTTTTATCATTTCTTCTTTTACTTGGACAATTATTTCTGATTTGAATTTCTCCTTAGTTTCCCCTAGTTGCTTCTTTATTTCAGTTGACATCATTTCAGTTATTTTAAGTGTATGGCTTCTATTTCATTTACTTTTTTTTAAAATAATTTTATTTAAAGAGAAAAAAACAAAACAAAACAAACCAGAATAAAGGGTAGCAGCAATACTTTATTCCAAGGAAAAAAGGAAAAGAACAACAACAAAAAAACCTAAAAAATTATTGCTTGACAAATTACATACTGACTTCTTGGAAATAGTTGTTCAATTTACAAAGTTAAAACATGTAAAGTAGACATTGAAACAGTGAGACTGTCAACAGTTCTGCTCCACAGTCTGACAAAAACAGCAATATGGTCATCCATCTTACCCACTCAAATATACATGCAATTATATCAAAAGAATAGAATTAAACACAACAAAACAGAGCAAAGCGGATCACAAGAAAGCAATGTAAGAGACAAAAATTTCAAAACTAGACAATCGGTGATATTCATTCTCTATCATATTGACTCTTGTTTTCTTCCAAATACTTGTCCATATTGTTATATACAGGGAATTCACAGGAAACAACCTAGTATGGAATTGATCTGAGCAGGATGAGGAGGGCATTTCAAGTCTTCAAGACCAGACATTAGAGAAGCCAAGAATTCCTGTCATAGTGTCTCTCATTCTCCTTAAAACAGCTGTCCATACCTTAATGTGTATTGAACTTAAACAAGGCAAAGCAAGCTAAGATCACTTTGAACAAAAAGTGATAGTTTTGCTGGACTTCACATCATGACATTATGGAATCAACACTGGTTATTGTAGTGTCTATTTTTCTTCAAAGTAGTTGTTCATTTCAACATGTGTTATATAGTTGGTTCTCCTAAACTGTTTATAAGCTGTACACATGCATGTGTCTCTACATGTATATCTATCATTTCTGTATTAGCAGGAAAAACAAAACAAATCAAGATAAAACAAAACAATTCCTAGAAAAGCATGAGGCAGAAAAGTCACATAAAACCGCAATACAAGGTGATCTACAATGGTTACCATGGTGTCTCAGCAGTGTATAACAACATTAATAAAAATGAAGCATTGGAGATATTATAAGACTTCAAAAGCAAGTAATAATCAAA
>PVJX010015303.1:0-42876 GCA_004027295.1 Dolichotis patagonum
TCATAAATGCCCACCTGAAGAGCCACATATGGTCAAAGGTCATATATAAGCCCCCACTACCCCTGTATGTGGTCAGAGGAGAAAGCCAAACCCTTATTGGTTGTGGGCTCCTCTCCACATCCTTTAAATTAAAAGACTATTTTCACTTTTTCTTATATTCTGCTTCTCTATTGTGCCAGAAAACTCTTACATTGTACACCTTACATGATTGTGGGTAATTCAGTGTCTATTCCTAAGTAACACTGTTAAGTTATGTTTTACAAAATTAGGACCATACAATCTTTCTTTATATTTCTCTAAATGTAAGTTAAAGACTAAAAAGGAAAGGCCTTAAATTTGGTATTATAAATATAAGAAAAAAGTAACAAAGACACTTGTAGTAATATTCTATCCTTCTCTTTTCTGTCACTACTGGTTTAACTCTGGTGTTAATTAGGAATAAAAGGGTATTCAGAGTAGTGTAGAATATTATGACTTGCATAAGAAAAAGAAGCACTGATTAATATTCCCTAGGAAAAAATTCTTACTAGTCTATTTATAATTATAAATCTAAAACCACAATAAAGATCATTATAATTTAAAGTGCCCAATACATTAGTAACCAAATTCTGCAATGTCACAGGATACAAAACCAACACAAAAAGTTAGTGTTTCTGTATATCAATAACAAACTCACTGAAAAATAAATGAGAAAAATAATACCATTCACAATAGTATCAAGAAAAAGTAAATACTTAGGAATTAACCTGATCAAGGAAGTGAAAAAACTTTTACAATGAAAACAGCAGTATTCTAAGAAAAGAGATCCAAGTGGATATCATGAAACAGAAAAATACTTCCTACTTCTGGATAGATAAATCCAGTATTACATGGCCACATTTACTTTAGCCCCTTACCCCCCCCCTCTAGCTCTCTCTCTCTCTTTCTCTCTCTCTCCCTCTCTCTCTCTCTCTCTCTCTCTCTCTCTCTGGGCTTCAATTCTCACTTTAGGTTCTTCCTAGGTCCAGGGAACCCGTTTCCTTCCTTCTTGTCTCCTTTGTGATGCTATCTACATTCCAGCATCTGGACTGTTTCTCTCAGAGAGGCTGTTTATTCTGCTGCTTACTGCTCCACCATCTTCCCAGAAGTCCCACACTTTAAACACCAATATGCAGATTTAATGCAATGTCAGTCAAAACACCAACAGTGTTCTTCACAAGACTAAAGAAAATCCTATAATTCACATGGAATCACCAAAGACTGAGTACCAAGATCAATCCTGGGAAGTAAGGACAAAGCAAGAGGCATTGCTCAGTGAAAGGTTCTTGCCCTACTATAAATTACTGTACAGTTATGGCGGTGGTCTAACGTGGCAGAAGGCCAAAGCAGAAATGCTTGCCTCTTCCTGCTTCTTCTTAAGCCCTAATTACAACTCCCCTTCCTGTTTACATGCAGAGAATTCCAATAGGTTCCTCACATGTCATCACTATCTGCCCCATGCACCACTTCCAATGAGAGGTCATATAGCCCTCTGCCTCTCTGTATCCAAAGGAGACAGCCCAGCTGCCATGGGTTGTATGCTCCTTTCCATGTCTTCAACTCAATAAACCTGTTCTTTTCATTTTGTACTTTTGCTTCTCTATTGTGCCAGAATGCTCTAACAATTTGATGCCTTGAGACTCAGATGGCAGAACTCTAGCTCCTGGGAGTCACTCCTAGTTTGAGCTACCCTGCCAGGAACCACCTTTCCTTCCCTCCTGTTTATTTGCTTCCACAAATCCGCATGCAACAGTGACCCTCCTCATTCATCACAGGTGAGCTGCTGTCCAGAGTTTTGTTTCTGTTCCTAAAATCTGCAAGGTTACATCAGAAAACCTATCTGTTGCCATCCCTGGACAGAGATAGCAGTTTTCACTTTCCTTGGGCAGCACAGCCCAAGGCAAAACTGGTACCCTCTTGTTCTCTGGGACCCCGCCCCGCACTCTTCAATGATGGCTGACGAGAATGGGTCAGGACCTTCTGTGTCACACTTTCAAACAGGTGATGACTTCTTTTGATAGATGTGATCCAGGACAGCTTCCACGTTCCTTGGGGGAGAGCTAAAGCTCTTATGTTCCAAGGTGAAATTGTTCTCTCAGCTCACTTACAATTTGGTCATGGGAACCATCTCCTGTATCCCCCAAAACTACACCTCTGGGGTGCCTGGTTCATAACCTTGGTGCCCTTGACCTCAAGAAGGCTATAAAAACCAAAAAAGCTGATCTTTTATTTACACTTTTGTCACAATGGCAGCAAGCTGGCAGAAACTTCTCATTTTCAGGCCTTTCTCACTTTGAGGATGTGTTCTTCTCATTCATTCTCCCCTTGCTTCATCCCCAGCAGTCTAACTCCTCCTTCATTTCCTCTCCCCAGTCTCAGACTTCTCTCCCAGACTCATTTGTCCCCTCAGATGGCCCCTCTTCTTCTTTGTCCCCTGCTCCTGCATTGCCATTTTCCCCACCAGCTCACCATACTGTCTTGTGTGTTTCAGCCACCTAGCAGGGCATGTGGTATTCAACCACCATCTTGCAATCCCATACCACCTGGTTCTCAGAAGCCATCTTGCTGCAGCTCACATGGAGGATAGCTGCCATCTTGCAGTCATCTGTCAAATATTTCTAGCTCATTCTATGGTACCAAAAACTCTCCCTTCTTCCCCAGACCTCTTAGATAATGTGCCTCCCATCTGTCCTCCCTCTCCCCCATATCACCAAGATCAAAGCCCACAGAATTCTCAGCCAGACATTTCTGTGCCCCCTGTGTCATCTTCTCCCCCTTTCTCACCCCCAGTGGCCTTTAATCCTTCCCTTAGTTTCTCTCCCCAGTCTCAGATTTCTCGATCACCTCCACCTGAGCCATCTATTCTGTCGAACAGCTCTTCTTCTTTGTCCCCTACTCCTGCATCACCATTTTCCCCACCTGTTTACCATACTTGGTCTTCTCAGCCTCAGTCCCTATTCCACCTCCAGGAATAGGCTGGTCCCGAGGGACTAGTTCATATTCATGCTCTTTTTTCCCCTCACCAACCTATCTTAGAGTAACCGTAAATTAGGTTCATTTTCTGCTATTCTTATTTCAAGAGACCTCTAATAATTAACCTTTAAAAATATTCACACTAGTCTATTTATTATAGTACAAATTGTCTAAATGTATTTGAGTTCACTCTGATTTTATAAGGTGTTTGTCAGTCTTGTATATCTGTCTGTTTGTCTAGTCTGTTTATACTTTACAGATCATCTGTCCATGTTTGTCCATTTGTCTGCTCTGTAAATAGGTGTACCTTTTTATTTGAACTCAACAATCTTTTTCTTTTCTTTTCTTTTGCATTTTCAGATCACTTAATCAAGGTTTATTTGGGTTATAGTTTTAAAAAGCATACTTCCACCTAGGTTGCCAGCTGGTCAAAATGATGCTAAAACTGATTAAACAAAATTCCTTGAGATGAGGAAAGTTTGGAGAAGACTTCAATTGATGAATAAGAAAGTGGCCACCTGGTAATTTTAACCAGCTCTTACTCATTAATCAGAGGCCCCAATAATATCCATAGCCTTATGGGAGACAGCTCAACTAAAGTTCATATGGCTAAGACAATTCATTGTCACTGATCTTATGGTATATTCATGCCTTCAAATATAAAATTGGGATTGTTTAGGATGATAAATATTTTTTCAGATCCAGATATCTGCCTTTTTTTTGTGCTCCAGCCAGGAGATTCAAATCAAACCAACATGAGGTCATCAGTTAAATGATAATTTTTAAACAAAACTTTATGTAATGTCCATCAACAAAAGGACCTAAGAGCCAATGCGTTACAATTTCTATAACCTAAAAGTGGTTTTTAAACTTGACTGTCAGCTATACTGCTTATGCTTTGATTATACATGCTTGATACTTTGATTATAACATGCTTTGATTAAAATTTGTTCTTGCCTAAAAGGTGACAAACCCCAAGGCATCATACAGATATAAACAATAACAATAATATACTAAATTCTTTTTAGATTCCTTTTATTGGTATCCACCAGATCTTTTCCAGAAAAAGGTTATATGACACATACTGGGGAAATAATTAGCTATATTCAACTGGCCTCAGATGACACCACAGCTGATCTCTTTCCTAAATAAAAAAGGTAAAATTAATAAAAGAGGCCATCCTCCAAAATCAGATGGCATTAGTCATTCTAACAGCACAGGAGGTACTTATACAATTGTAAAACCTAAATATGTATATAACAAATGAATGACGTGTCAGTTTCTAAAATTCCCTGGACCTTATCCTTATCCTCCTCATGGGAAGCCATTACTAAAATTATACTCATAAATATCCTGTTGGTTCTATTATTTGGCTCCTGCATACTTAACTGATTCTTTACCTTTGGCTCCTTTAGACTTAAAGCTGTACACCTACCCAAGATAAATATGCCTGCTATCTACTGAGGGCCACTATTGAAAAGCTCTGCAGTGTCCCTGACTGCTGCTCAACAACTTCAACCCCCTTCAGCCTGAAGAAACCAGACTGGTCATTGCCCATTACCCCTCATGGCAGTTTGGGTTACATCTTCAGAGGAAAAAATGCTACAGGCAGCTAAGTCAGTTAAAAATATTATAGGCAGTCAGACAGAGTTAGGGCCTCAAAGGAGCCAGCACAGAGGACCTGATGTATTGTGACCTTGAAGGAGACAGATACTTCCCACTGTGGGCCAGATCCCAAGACAAAAGGCTAAATTTGGCCTTCAAACCCCACAGGGAGACCTTCTTAATATGGCTTTTCATGTTTTCAACAACAGAGATAAAAAATCAAAAGGAAGAAAAATAACAATCTGGTGGCCGGGGATTTAGCTCAGTGGCATAAGTGCCTGCCTGGCAAGTGCAAGGTTGTGAGTTCGATCCTGGGTACCAAAAAAAAAAAAAAAAAAAAAAAGAGAGACAGAGAGAGAGAGAAAGAAAAAGAAAAATAACAATTTGATCTTTTAGCAGTGACACTTGAAGCTCTAAAACAAGTAAACAAAAAAAGCTGGAGCATCCTGAGCCCTTCCCAGACCATGCTTCAAGTGCGACAAAAAGGATACTGGCCAAGAGAATTGCCCCTTCTACAATCTCAAGGGCCATTGGAAGAGCTACTGTCCTAGCCGCCAGAGAGCAGGTAAGCCATCCTCTAACTCCTTGCTCTCACAGGAGATCTTGTCACCACTGCATTCATCTCTGTCTGACCTACTAGGACTTGCTGCTGAAGACTGATGGGGCTCAGGGCCCACAGCCCCCCATTAAGGTGTCCTTCTCAGAGCCCAAGTCCCACTGGAGGTCTCAGGTAAGACATTCTCTGTACTTGTGGACGTAGAGGCCATATATAATGTTCTTCCTGAGTTTTCAGGCCATTATATTAAATCCTCAGTCTCTGTAGTGGACGTTGATGGCCAACCTATGCAGCCTCTACAAACAGGGCCCATTCCATGCAGGTTCCAAACTCTTCTTCATGCATAACTTTCTAGTAATTCCAACATGTCCCACATCCCTTTTAGGTAGGGATCTTCTCCAAAAGCTTAACTTCCCCTTCCCCTTCTCCCTCCCCACAGCTCTCACCCACCAGACACCATCACAGTACCCCACAAAGCCATCTCCTTTTCTCCCTTCTTCTCTGGTCAGTCCCATAGTTTAAAATACCTCCAACCTCACCAGCACTAACCATGCTATCTATGCCTGTTTTAATTCATCTCAGGGATCTCTCAATTTTTCCTTGTATTTCTCAACATCCTATAGCTCCCAAACATTTACAGGGACTTCAACCTATAATCAAGTATATTTAGACAATGGTTTTCTTAAGCCTACCCACAATACTCTCATTCTCCCGATACTCAAGCCTGATGGATCCTATCATCTGGTACAAGACCTTAGGGTAATCAATGATGCTGTTACCCCAATTCAAATGGTGCCAAACCTTTGTACTATGTTCTCTTATATCCCTCCTTCCACCGCTCACTTCATAGTCCTAGACCTTAAAGATGCCGTTTTTACCATCCCCCTACATGCTGACTGTCAGGATTCCTTTCTGTTTGTATAGACTGACCCAGACACTCTCAGGTCTCAATGCCTTACTCACATCTGTCATATCTGTGTTAGAACCTCTCCTCAGAGACTCAAACCACTCCCTTCCTTTCCTACTCATCAATTTCACGGACACAGCCCTGGTCAGCACTGGCAGATAGATTTTTATACACATTCCCTGCCACAAAACCCTCAAATATCTTCTCATCTTTGTGTGTACTTTTTCAGGATGGATAAAAGCCTTTCCCATAACCAGAGAGACTGCTGTATAGTTACTAAAGTGCTGTTACAAGGAACCATTCCAAGGTTTGGTCTACCTCAGAGTATCCAGTTAGATAATGGTTCGGCCTTTATTTCTCAGATCTCTCAACAGGACTACAACCAAAATGGAGTGGTTCCTACCTGGTCTTCCTCAGAACACCAAAGGCAGTCAAGGTTGCTGGACTGCCATCCTGGTTCCTTATCACTCAAGCTAAGCAGTGTCCTCCTAACCCTAACTCCCCTGACTCTAAATATCCTGAGTAGTCATCTCATCTCCTATCTCCCATCTCCATCTCACCAAGGTCCCATAGCCACAATTTTCAGGGTAGGTCATGTTTTGTTATCCTATTTGGTTCCTGATCCCTTACATTCTAGTAGTTAATTTTTTCACTGTAAGATTCTTGGCAGTCTTTCCTAAAGACTCCCACATTATATGTAAAATTGTTTTCATGCTGTTCTACATAACAACTATCTTAGTTCTCTCTGCCGTCATCTGTTTAGTTAAACATGAGACCCCCTGTAGGTCTAAGGTCTTGTGTCACTTATAGTGACACAACCATGGCCCTCCCTACCCTTAGTTGATAATTTCCCAAACATGATTTAACTGTTGGGCCTTACATTTCTCATGCTTCCCATTCTCTCCAGCTCAACCCCTGAACCAAGGACAAGTCCTACCTACACTTTTACCCTTTCAATGGGGGAATAGTTACCACTCTTAACTCCAACCCTCCCAACTCCATGCTTATTTTTCAGATTCATTCCTCATGTGGAATGACACATTCAGATCAAGGGCACCTTTCCTAATTGTGGTAGTGATCTGCCTCCTCATAGAACCTTGTGTTTTTTATTTCTCCAATCTAGAATGCAAGCATTCACCAATGATTAATTCCTTGTCTTGGCTGAAACACATGATACCAGCTTCTACATGGGCATCAGTTGTCATCTGGTCAACCCCTTAGACCCCAACACGATGCCTCTGTCCAGCAAGAAGTAGTAAGAGACAGTCTTTGCCCTTTTCCTAACAATACAAAGATGGGTATGAAAAGTTCTTGCCCTAATATAAATTACTGTACAATTATGACAGTGGTTTAACATGGTGGAAGGCCAAAGTGGGAAAACTTACCACTTCCTGCTTCTTCTTCAGCCCTAATTACAACTCCCCTTCTTGTTTGCATGCACAGAGAATTCCAATAGGTTCCTCACACATCATCAGTATCTGCCCCATGAACCACTTCCAATCAGAGATCATATAGCCCTCTGCCTCTCTGTATCCAGTCAAAGGAGACAGCCCAGCTGCCATGGGTTGTGTGCTCCTTTCCATACCCTCAACTCAATAAACCTGTTCTTTTTGTTTCATACTTTTTTCTTCTCTATTGTGCCAGAATGCTCTAACAATAGGCAGCTGAGTTAGAAATATTATAAGCAGTCAGACAGGATTAGGCCCTTGAGGGAGCCAGCCCAGAGGACCAAATGCATTATGATCTTGGAGGAGACCTCCTGCTTTGGGCCAACTCTCAAAACAAAAGGCTAAACAAATGCAACCACACCCTAAATATAAACATCAGGGATTGATATTGTAACTAGGTATGGGTCACCTTGAGGAAGCCAAGGGTCACAAACCCAACCCCTAGAGGAAGAGTCACTGTTCTTTACGTGATTTGTTTTGCCATTTGTCCCTGATTTGGTCAATTTTACCTGAACAATTAATCTTATTGCTTGACCACAATTCTGCCCCACCTTATGCCCACCTTGTGAGTCCCCAGATTTTCCCATCTTGGACTTATCTCACCTCCTGATTTTACTCTATAAAAGTCCATAGAAAAGACAGAGTCCTTGGCAACTCACTCAGGACCCCTTTTCTCTCCCTCCCAGACAAAAGCTTTCTTTCTCTCAATAAATATATTCTTCTTTTAGCCTCTGTTGTTCCTAAAATTCATTCTTCAGTTATAGAGAACACAAACTTATCCTGGGATAACTAGTAGGTTGGGAGTTTCATTCCCCTATATCACTATTATGAACCAAGATTTGAAGATATATTATAAAGCTACAGTGATTTTTTAAAAAATAGCATGCTACTGATACAAAAGCAGACATGTGGATCAGTGGAATAGAAATGGAAAGAGAATGTAAAAACAACCACAGGCACATTCAGCTTTTGATCTTTGAGAAAGGGAACAAAAAACACCCAAAAGAAAGATAGCCTGTTTATTAATTGATTCTCAGAAAACTGGTTATGTAAATGCAGAAAACTAAATCTATACCTGATATAAGGAATGAAACTCCTAAACTACTATATGTCTGGTATGAGTTCATGCTCTCTAAAATCAAAGAACGAATTTTAGGAACAATGGAGGTTAAGAGCAGAAATATTTATTGAGAGAAAAGAAAAGCTTCTCTCTGAGAGAGATAAAAGGGGTCTCAAGTGGTTTGCGAAACAGTCTGTATTTTATAGGGATTTTTATAGAGTAAAACCAGGAGGTGAGGCAGACCTAAAGCGGAAAAAACTGGGAACTCACAAGGCAGGTGGGCATGAGGTAGGATAGAGCTATGGTCAACCAATAAGTTTAATTGTTCAGGTAAAATTGACCAAATCAAGGATAAACGGGGAAGTGAGTCACATGGTAAGCAAGCATTCTTTATACATCAGTGACTCTTCCTGTAGGGGTTAGGATGGTGACTCCTGGCTTCTAAAGGTGATCCATACTTAATCCCTGAAATTTATACTTAGGGTGTGGTTGCATTTGTTTTGCCTTTTGTCTTGGGATCTGGTCCACAGCAAGAGATGTGTGTGTCCTCCAAGGTAACAAGACATTTGGTCCACTGTGCTGGCTTCTTCGAGGGCCTAGCCTTGTCTGGTTGCCTGTAATATTTCTAACTAGCTTAGCTGCCTGTAACAGACTCATATGTCCCACAACATACTAAAAGTAAAATGGATCAAACACCTAAATACTAAAACAGAAACAATCTAATAGAAGAAAAAATAAGCAAAAACTTTGAAGTAATGCATCTTCCATCACAGAAATGTAACAGGATCTTTTAATGAATAACCCCTTAATGAATAAGTAATGAGCTAGTGTCTTTAACCGTTTTTTCTTTACTTTGGCTAATAATATCACTGTTGATTGAAGTATGCTTGATTTTATCATTAGTGGGTCTGATAACAAGAAATGAGGGTTTTGGAGACCTCCAGAGTGTTTCTCAATGTTAGTGACTTCATGAGTAAGAAAAAGACAAAAAAAGAAAAAATAGTAATTCCTCAGATGAACCTAATCTATTCATAGACTTGAAATACATATTTGAATTTGGGTATGCTGTGTGATATTATGTCATAGACAGAGTCACTAGGTATCTGTGCATGACCTGTGGAATATTTTGTGCAAACTATAGGGGTTGATAAGAGCAACATCATAGCACCAAAACAGCAGCAGGTTGGGATCCACCCTGACGAGTTGTGCAGCCATTGCCTCCATCTACAGACGACCTCTAAAATCTGGCTTTGCTAGGGCCACGGCAGAAGGCTCTGGCACTGAGTCAGCATTATATCTATAGGCATTTCCTAGCTATTCTAGATCTTGGTAGCAAGGTAACTTCAAAAATCTCAAAGTAATTAGATATCCCAATGACGTGTTTTCATAAGTCCTCGTATCTGGCTTCCAGTATTGGAGAGGTGTTGAGCAGTTTTGCTCATTTGCTCACTGACAGCAACAAACCAAAAAAAAAAAAAAAAAGGGTGCTACTAACTATGATGGTACAGACCATAGTAGCCTAAGCATGCAGTTCCGTGACATGGGTCCCCTGCAAAGGAGTACTTCTAAACCTTAAAATTATGCTTGGCATTGAGTGAGTAAAGTAGTTTGTCTTTTAGGAATCCTTTCCTGAAGGACTGAGTATAGCAGGAGGTCCCTGAGATAAGGTAATTATTAACACTAGAGAACTGGTTTCAACTATGTAAGTTGGGTTGGTTTAGGAGAGATTGAGGTAATCATTGTCATTGTCAATAGGAACTACACGGTTATGTCTGGGGTTCTGGACAAAACGCCTTCTCAAATAAAAGTTGTTCATTGGTTTGTTTAAGTGACCAAAGCAGAGAAGTGTGAAACTTATCTAGTGAACCTTAAATGCCTTTCACCCACTTTGTTCCCTCTAAGCAAAATCATTCTCAGTTATCTTACTGGGGGTAAGTCCTACTTGGGCAGAACATTCATACTTCTCATCAGTATACTTCTTGAAACTGTGCTAAAAGTGATGGCATAATCTCACTTCATCATTTTTCACACTATTGTGGCCCAGTCCAAGTTCCCACCTGTGCCTGCAGCACCCATAGTTCCTTCAGCTTCACCAGGAGTCATGACTGCCAACAGAACAAAAAGCTAGAGCCATGTCTTAGGTATTTTTCTCTCATTGCTGAGACAAATACCCAACACCCAAAATTAAAGAGGGAGAAGTTTATTTAGCTCACAGTTTGTGGAAGTTCATAATCAGCTGGTTCCAAGGTAACATGGCTCATGGCAGAGGGGCAACTACACATGGTGGTGGAAGGCAGCAAAAGCCACAAAACCAAAAAGAGAGGAGTAAGGAGAGAAGACTCTTTCTGTCCCTTATATTATATGTAGGCTACCAACACAAGGGTGGGTGTAGCCCTCACTGGGCCATGAACCCATCACAAACTCTAGAAGACTGCCCCCAAGACTACATGAGGCTTTGTTGGGACATCTAGATACAAACCATAACAAACCACTTCTACAAGTCAGCAGACATGTTCACAGATGTCCACACTGCTGTCTCCTCATTTCCACTGGTTCTGAGGCAATTAACATTTTTGCTGGTATAGGAGCACAAATCTACTCCTTGATTTGTATGAAAACTATTCAAAAACCACCCTGGCCCTCACACTGCTTTTCATTGGAGCATTTTAAAGCTCTATCAACATATTCTATAGATAATCTTCTAATTATACTACCTCATATTTGATTCAAATTCCTTACTTCTTTTCATTAGATGCTGCTGAAAAAGCAGATCAACAAATGAGATCAAAAAACAAACAATACAAAAAATAATGGCACAAACCAATATGACTAGTACAACTATCTTAACTATCATGTATAATTTTTTCCTTTTCCCTTCTTTTTTTTCTCCTTTCTCCCATCCCAGTTTCTTTTTCCTTTGGGACAGTTTCTTCCCATTTCACAATATCTATTGTACATTCTGGATCTTACTCTTTCCACTTCTTTCACTAGGGAGACAATATAATGTTTACACATGAGTATGATTTATTTAACTTACAAGTATGGTCTCAAGTTGCATCCATTTACCCATAAAAGTCTCAAATTTATCCTTTTACATAGCTAAGTAGTACTCCACCTATAAAAATACCACATCTTCATGCCTGTATCTTGTTATATAAGCAACTACTGTGAAGATAACTGTACGCAATATTAACAATGGTTACTCTCCTACTATCTTGTTTTGAAATTTTGTATCATTGTTTTGTTTTTTATCTTTAAAATAAAAAAAGTAATAAAAGGTGAAAAAACAACGCAAAAATGCCAACTGGGCTCCAGACTAAGCTACATGGATTCATTCTGTTCCATGGCTACAGGCAGTTTCTTAATTCCAGACAGCTGTCATAGTATTGATTGTCCTTACTCAAAACATTGGAAAACAAAGAAGGAATTATCAGTGGAATTCTACCATTATCACAAAAGGATTCAAATATATACCCTTCCAATTCCAAGGGAAATTTTTTATCTTTGTGTGAGAAGTATGTTATTATACAATTTTATTTTCCAAATGACTTCAAGCCATGTTCAGTTACCTCTCTATAGTCACACACTTGATATTTGGTAGAAGAGTAAAACACTAATACAAAACCTGATCACTGATATTCATTTGAATCAATTGAGTATAGGTTCCAGTACTCTTTTAAAATATTTCAAAAGGTTACACAATCAAAATGTATATTTACTGAATGAAAGGTAGTGTAATATAAAAGCAAACAACATACAGTTAGACAGCATTGATTTATTTATCCCAGCTCCATGCTATGCTAGATGAGTGGCTATGTCTCTGTTATTTGAACTCTGTCATGATTAATTTTGTGTGTCAACTTGGTTGGACCATGGTGTCCTACTGAGTTCCTTGTTTTATCCTCATCATGATCCAGGAAGTTTATATTGGCAATCCTTGGAAACATTATTGGAATCCTGTTGAATTAACTTCAATCTACCACCTCCAGTGCAACCCATGGCAAGAATAAAGACACTAAGACATATTCACATGTTTGGGCAACCAAGGTGTCCTAAGTCCAATCTAAACAAGGGTTCATGGACAAAGGCAGGACCCAGGGCCTAACCCAGATTTTATTAATTCACGAAGAAGTAAGTGGCTAAAGATGAGTGATTATGCAAATGGTGGGAACTATGTTAGTTAGGTGAGCTGAGCTAGCTAGGAGTCCAGAAAGCACCTCTGCAATATGCAGAGAGAAGGATATGTGGAATGACCAATCTCATAATACAATGAGGTAGCATTTAACATTTAGGGGACTATTGCTTTAGTTTCTGATGTGTAAACTTTTGAGCCCTGGGAAGTCATAACCTCTTATCTGGAGGCTCAAACCCAGTTGACAGTCCTGAAGCATTGGCTTTGCCATCCTACTGTGCTCAGCCATTTAAAGGGAGACACAGGGCTGTCACTTGGCTTCAAAGATTACACACCAGGTCTCAGCCAGCCCCATTTGCAGTGCTTAGAGCGAATGGAAAGGAAAGGAAAGGAAAGGAAAGGAAAGGAAAGGAAAGGAAAGGAAAGGAAAGAAGGAAAGGAAAGGAAAGGAAAGGAAAGGAAAGGAAAGGAAAGGAAAGGAAAGGAAAGGAATGGAAAGGAAAGGAAACAGCTTAGCCAGCTCTGTACATATCAGCACATGGAGATGGGCCAGGTTTAGCTAAGATGGAGGTAACTACTCTGTATTCAAGAAGAGCTGTTCTGGGGATCTCTACAGTGTCCAGATATTATGTCAGACATTACTATAGATGTTATCTGGTTTGGGGATGTTACAACAAAATACTTGTGATTAAGCCATTTTTAAGAATATACTTCTATTAGTTCACATCTCTGGAAATTGAGAAGTCTAATCTCATCAGCATCCGGTGAAAGCTTTCTTGGCCATAATAACACAGTGGATGACACCACTTGGTGCAACAGAGTGAGTGCGTTCATCCAGTGTTCCTCACTTCTACATCCACTAATGCCATCAAGGGCCCATGCCTTTATGACCTCATCTACTTCTAATTCTCTCTCCAAGGCCCCATGTCCAAATATCATCAAGTAGGATTTTGGGGATCAAGTTTCCAACACATGAGTTCTGGGACACACCCAAGCCAACATTTAAATGTGTGAACTTTGAGTAGAGAGATTGGCTTCCCTAACAGGAGTAGGTCTCAGCCAGTCAGTTGTCAGCCTCAATAAAATCAAGACCTGCATTCCCCCAAGAAGGAGAAATTCCGCCAGCATATGAACCTTAGGCCTGTATTTAAACATTAGCTCCCCCCTGCTGAACTTCTGTCTACTGCCCACTCCGCAGATTTAGGTTACTAACCTTCATAATTCCATGAGTCAATTTCCTAGAGTAAGTCACTTTTTAAATACTATACACTCTATTAGTTTTGCTTTTCTGGAGAGCCCTGACTAACATAAACCATATGTTTCAATTTTCTTAAGTGAAAACCAGGAACTGATATACTTATTTCACAAGGAAGACAATAAATGAAAGATTTAATCAATATCATGTATAGTGATATAGATATAAACTTGCCAATATCAAAACCTCAGGAAAATGGGAAAGTTGCTTAAAGACAGTATTTTAAGTCTATGCTCATCCATTCTTTGCTTTTCCTCTACATCACATTGTTTCTCCAGGTATCAGTGAGTTGAGATCAAGCTATAGGGTGAACTTTAAATTTAAAATATTTATTACAGCAAAAAACCACATTGCCATAAATTCCCCTCAGATCCTTCCTCCTTGCTTCAAACACTTTATAAAGATCTGAAAGTCCTCTTTCATGTGTGTCTTTATAAGGTTTTATCAAAAAGAAAGTGAATTCTGCTGCTAAGCTACATCCAACGGAAAGGCAGGCTCATGAAAATATTATGGTGTGTTTTTATGGACCTAATCCAGATCTGGCACCAAGTGACTCTGGCTTTTCCTCAAAGTCAAAATGATCATCAAAGATGAATATTTGCAATCCACTCAGGGCATCAAGACAGTTATAATAGTATAAATAAAGAAACACATGAAAAAGAACTTCCAGAACCACTTCACAAAGTGACAAGAAAGGTAACAAAATGGGTTTGAAGATACTGGAAGCATTTTGAGGGAGATTAATGACAACGTGTCTTTTACTATTATACATTTTTCTATAAACATGCACCATTCAATCGCACTGCATATATGGTTTACTTTCACATTGTATTCTAAGAATGAGCTCAAAACAAATAAACCAAGGCCTAGGAGATAGGTGCAGAAGAATGAGACCAGTTAGTGGTCATTCCAATAATCCAAGGAGAGGTAATGGCTTGGGCTGGGGCAGTGGCTGTGAGGGGCTGGAAAGCAGTACTATGAGTTTTCTGTAAACTGAGTTCAGAAGATTTACTCACGGATTGGGTGTGGGGTGTGAGAGAGGCTATTGTTCTCTAAATCCTCTCTCTGCTTCTGCCATCTCCTGATTCAAAACTGCCAGCTCTAGCATATTAAAATTCAGGTCATAACATGTTATTTTCACTCTCAGAAACTCCAAAGACTTTTAATGATCTGTCATAATCCAAATCACCTGATGCCTGTTGTCTTAATCGTCTTCTCCCCAATGCACACCACACTCAGCCATCACCTCCTGCTTTCCTTTCTTCGAACGCCCTGGTAACAGGAGGGCTCTGAACTCTACCTGGAACAGCCTACCTCTAGACTGCGGCTGCTTTAGGGCTTTGGTGAAAAATTGCTTGTCGAGACTTCCTTGACAACCCGTCCAAACTTCATATCCTTTGGCTCCCTTGGCCCATCTGATTGGAGCCACAGTGATAACATGAATTGTTAAAGACAGAGTTGTTTTCATCACTTTGGAAAGATGTTGAGATAGTTTTCTCACATGTATGAAACTTATTTTAAGAATCCTGAGGACCAACATGGGAAAAAATACCCAAATGAATGAAAGGTTTATGTAGCTAAAGATTTGACATTATATATATTATATTATATTATATTATATTATATTATATTATATTATATATAAAGATAGAGAGAGAGAAATTAAAGAAAAGAAGCAGGATTTTTCAAATAAATAAAAATACTAAACTGAAAATTATATGGACTATATGGACAAGTACTTTAAACTGCTTGATTTATACTCTACGTAAACAGTCCTACACAGGTTGTTCTACAGTAGACAGACCCAGGAGTCAATTTAATCAAATATATGTGTTAATTCCTCAAAGATCTATTTCTTAGTGTTCTACAAAGATTTTTATGAAGCAAGATAATATTGGCATTATAAAATTAACTGAAATTTTAACAAGCTTTGTTTAGGAACAATTAAGATATAGTATGTAATTGTCTTGAAAGAGTACAACTCCAAATGCTTTCTGGAAAGATTTTTTTAATATAACCTTTTAAAGTTTTTCATAGTTATTTTTCAGTGCAAATTTTCTGGTTTGGTTTGTTTGTTTCTTTTTTGTTCTTTCGAAGCTGGCCTTGAACTCACTGTGTAGCCCAGACTGACCTCAAACTTCTAGAAATCCTCCTGCCTCAGCCCCCAAACTGCTGAGGTTACAAGCACTCACCACCACAGCCAGTTCTGCCTTTTTAATCAATTTCAATAATTCATAGTTTTCCTTAAAGTTATTTTCTTGAGATTAAATATATTTAGTATAGAGCTTCATATTATTGTTTCTTATCTCATTTGTATGTTACATTATTTCTCTCATTCTTTAAATTGTTACGTGGTGAGTACTTAACGTCAACGCAAATAGCTTTCTTGAGCCTAATGTTGCCCTATATCTTCACTGGTACTACCTTTGTATATTTGCCTACTGTTTTCATTCTTTCTCTTATCTTTAACTTTCCTTTCATTTTAAGTTATGTATATGATAATGATTAGATACATGATAATTGGATTTTATTTTTTAAGCCATTAGAAGAATTTTTGCCTTTTACTATCCGTACTGAAACTATTTACATAATTAAAATTAAATTCCTGTATAATAACTTCCATCACATTTCCTTCTAACATTAATTTTTTTGTGTTTTCTCACTAATTTCTTATCATATTTTCTAAGTGCATATTAATTTTGGGGACAATTAAGACCTTAGTTGATAGTTACATGCACTCCCTGTCTTGGTGGGGAACGTTTGCTACATCTTAGTCATAATGGTCTCATCAGTGTGTTTTGTACAGGTCCCATTTCTTGAAGAGTCACCCTGGTCTATGCATTCACCTCTGCAGGCAGGCAGGCCAGTGCAGTGCTAATGAAAGCTTTAACAGACAGCTGTCATCTTGTGAGCAAGACTGTCTGCCACCCACTACCAAGTCCCATTAATGGGTGGTCAGAGAGTGATCCAGTCTCTGAACTTTTCTGTAATACTTACCTTCTCGGAGCTATCTCAGGAGCTAGCCTCTTGGAGCTATCTAGCAGACACTTAGACAAAGCAAAAGGGTGAAACTTGAGGACATCTGCTAAAGAAAGGAGAAGGAATATTGGACAATAGGGTTGTCAGATTCCAGTGCCAGGCTGACAAAATCTCTGTCAAACCAGCAGGGAACATAAAAATAGATACTACCTCTTAGGGAAGATGGGCCCCTTAGGTAGGGTTGGAATAGTGACTGGGCAGTTTAATAAAGCAGCCTTTGTGATGCTCTTGAGGCTATGAGCAGCAAAAGAGGACAGTGGGTTTTCTTCTTCCTCTTAAAGACAGCACTGTCTGCCCTACTTCCTCCTTGTGCAGATTTTTATGCCTACCCAAGTTCCCCAGTCAGCTCCCCCACAAAACCCCAGCCCAGCAACAAGCCTAACATCCAATAGATCAAGTGTCAACCCTTAGGGGAAGGAGGTGGAAATCAGACCCCTTCTGCACAAAAATAGGACCACTACCCTATATTCACCTGTCTCTGAGGTCCCCACTCCTTGGAGTGGCTTTGTACTGCTTCCTCCTGCAGTAAAACTTACTTTCACTCTGCACCGAGTCTTCTGACCTCGCTTCCTTCTACACTGGAGAGACAAACCTGGGTAAATCTGAAGGTGGGCTGGTGACCCCTGACCCACCGGGCTAACACATCCCATTAGAGAAACCCACAGGAGGTGAAAGCAGCTTGTATCACCACCTTGCTGAGAGCTACCTAGGAAAAGCACTGAAAATAGAGGCAGGGCCTCTACCTAGAGCTGATCCAGGTCTAGTAAATGTGTTTTAAAAACCAGATTCTTTCATATCTGAGACCTTGCTGACCCTGGGAGGAACTCTGTCCTGGAACTAATTTCTAAGGATTATTAGTGACTTCCCTGTAAGCGTGTCTTTCATTAGTGTGTCAACAACTAATCTGGGGCTCAGACCCCAACCCCTACATTTTGGGGGCTCCTCTACCCCATGCCACACTTTGTCTGCCCCAATCACTACAGGGCCAAAGAACCCCTGAAATTAGTCAAAACTGCCAGTCTAAACCAACTGCTCTGTCTTGTGTGTTTTTGCACCTCAGACACAGGGGTAAAGTCGTTCACCAGTGATTCCCCCTCCCTGTCCTCCTGGGGGACACTGATGCTCTCCTTGTGGCCGGTGTGGCTGATGGGGTGTGATGAGCACCCGCTCCTAGAAGTGGTGGTAGCATGCTACCTTTTCAATGGCAAAACAGTCTCCTGACCAGATGTTGTTGCAGTACCCAGGTAAAAATAAAGTCCACTTTTAAAACACAAGTGCTATCGGCTTAGCAGCAGGGTTTGTCTTGACAGAGGGCCTGCAAGCTACCTCCAGGTCTACTGAAAGACTATGTTTTATAGTTAAAACGTGGCTGTAATACTGCAGAAAACAGTGGGGTTTCATTCCTGACTTATTCGATACTTGAAAACTCTTTGCATAGATTACATCAGTAATTGCTGTAAATTATTTGAATTACTGAATGAGTACTTAATCACATGCCGGGTATGGATGGCAGGCTCTGAGAAGGTAGGTGGTGGTCCCTTACCCAAGGACTTGCTGGTCTACTGCATAGCAATTTCAGGATACATGCAGAGCACTGTGACAGTCTCATCCTGAAGAAGACCAAGCTACCCTATGAGTTAAGAAACCCTGGCTGGTGAGGACAGCGATCACTTTAAAAAAAAATGATTCCTCTCAGGAAACTCAGTACAAATTTATCAAAGCAGAGGCTAAAATATAGTCTAAGTGAAGAGAAGAGGCCTGGAAGAGATAGGGAGGCAGAGTATCTGGTAACTCAAATAAATTCAGTGAGTGGATCACTGGGTTGGAGAAGAGCGTGGGGACACAAAATGTAGACAAGGAACAGATACTATGCTATGGGGTTAGAGCTTTCTGTGTTGAGAGCAGACCGTATCTTTTCTTTTGGTACTGGGGATCGAACTCAGGACCTTGTGCTTGCCAAGCAGGAGCTTGTGCCACTGAACTAAATCCACGCCCAAGAACAGATTGTATCTTAAGAGCAAAAGAGTTGCTTATAAATCTTTAAAATGAATCAAGGGCTGGGGATTTAGCTCAGCTGCATAAGCGCCTGCCTTGCAAGCGCTCAGTCATGAGTTTGATCCCAGGTACCAAAAAAAAAGAATCAAAAAGCTTTCAAAAAGAAGAACAAAATTATTCAAATTATAACATTATTCTGATGTGAAGAATGGATCAAAGTGGCAGTGGGAAATAATTAGGAGTCTGTGCTAGTAATGTCACTTAGAAAGATCACAGTGGCCTGGAGTCACATGGGTGACAGTGGAATGAAATGAAGGAGAGAAAGGGGTCCTATGAAGTGCACAGAGAACAGGGGCTCCTGACACCCCAGTACAGGTCAGTGGCTTATTAGGAACCAGGCTGCACAGCAAGAGGTAGTATAACAGAAAATGCCGTCCTTCTCCCCCCTCCACAGCCAGTATACTTCAGATTCCCAGTTGCCCAGGTAACAGCTCCTGTTGCAGTTCCTGTTGCTTCTGTCTCCTAGAAACAGCTGGTCACTGTGATGCACAGCTGGTCACTATGATGCACATTGTAAGAACTAATCCTCAATTGACAAGCCATTCTGCCTCTGTACTTCCCTCTTGCTTCTCCAATATAAGCCCTAGACCATCAGAGATGGAGCCTAATGTTTTGGGGATGATACCAGTCAGTGCCTGTCAATGTAAACAAATCTGCCTCTAAAGCCTGGGTTGTTGCTTCAGTGTTTCTGCTTGCCTTTGCAGTAGCAGCAGGCAAGCCAGCAAAACTTCATCTGTATTTGCAAGTGCTCCCCATCACCCCACCATGGGTGTCACACTCAGCTGCTGCCTCTCATCAGATCAGCAGTGGCATTAAATTCTCATAGGAGCACAGCCACACTGTGACCTGCACACAAGAGAGGGATCTAAAGCACATGCTCTCTATGAGAAACTAATCCCAAAACCATCCACCCTCCTTCCTGGACCCATGCAAAAACTATCTTCCCCAAAACTGGTCACTCGTGCCAAAAAGATTGGAGTGTGAGAGCATGGGGAAAAAAGATGGAATCAAGGTTGGCCCTCATATTTCTGATGTAAAAATCTGGGTGAAGGAAAGATCATGAGGTTAGACCAGAGGAGTAAGCTCAGAAAGAGGAAGGAAGAAGTGGTCCACGGCAAAGGAGGAAAGGTTCGGCTCCGTGAGAACAAAGTCTTTACTGTAACAGGAAGCATCTGGGCAGATGTATGGAGATTTAAACATGCAATAACAGGAAGCTGAGGGAGTGTCCACCTGAAGATGGATTGTCCAGTAGTAAGAATGTAAATCATCTGTTGAAAACAAATGAAGGGAATTAGGGATAGATAAAATGTTTGAGGAGTAGATAAGACTTGAAATGATTTTATAAGTGATGCACTAGACATTGGCCAGGTAACCCTAGCTTTATCACTGGGCAGTATTGACAAGCCAGCTAAGACTACCAGTCATAAATTTATAATCAGATCAAGTATAAACCAGATACTACAATAGAAGATTGCTTAAAAACTTTTTATGGACATAGAGGATAATTTTAATGAGTTTATCAACCAGACCCCATAGTAGGTGAAATAATTTATGCTGCTAAACATTAAACAAAGCGCATGAATGTGCTTCGGGTGCTTCTCTAAATGTGCAGGAGAAGCCCAAGTGGCGCGTCTGCACACGTGTGCAGTGCATGAGGTCACCCTACCGAGCAGTGGCAGCTCCTGCCCCTCCAGGAGGCCTTTGCTGGAGAATGTAGGAGAGGGTAACGGACAGACACTTCTTCCCGCAAAGACACAAGAGGGGGCCTATAACTTAAATGCTTCTTTAGAACCTCTTACTGTTAAAAATTTGTAAAAATAATACTTGTGAAACACACAAGAAAATAGCTGTCAATGTGAAAGCCATCACAAGTTGTTATGAAGTCATCTTTAACCATTTGATTGAGTGCTTCAAGGGTGAGACTGATTTGCTGAAGCCAAACAATGAGCGAATCTGGTGGAGAGGCATTTTATGAATACCTAGGATCTTTATCAGACAGTATGAGCTCTCTGTCCCTCAACACACACACACACACACACACACCCCTACCTTAAGAGCAAGGAATGAATACATTTTAAGCAGCTGAAGATGCTGAAGATACCAGGCACTTTACATTCTTTAGTTCATTTGCTTTGATTTAATTGAATTTAGTTTTCACAACTCTGTGAGAACAGTATTTTAACTACACTTTTACATGTCAGAAAACTGAAGCTTAGAGAAATAGATAATTTTTAAAGCCCTACTAGCTCCTGATTAAGGAGCTAAGGTTTTATTCAAGATGTATTCTTCATCCAAGGAACATACTGGCCCCCTATATCACATTGTCTAAGTGAAGTCTTTGAAATATGGTAAGAGGTCCTTATTCCCTTACCAACAACTACCCACAAATCATAATCTAGAAAATTAAATTTTGACATTTTTCAAAGTCTGATTATTGCCCAATTGTTAGAATAGCATTTATAATGCATATAATTGCTTATAACTAAATAGCATTTTACAGCTTTCAAAAGGTAGGAGCATCCATTACTTTTCTTTCTCCATCTTAGCAATTACTGTGGAGAAAGCACTGTAACAAATTCATCACCAACCGCAGCCAAATGACTGCTGCCCTAAGCTTGATAAGAACCCAAACTCCCAAATCAAACTCTACTGGTCCACACATATTCTTATATCACCTGCTTTTCAGTTGTTTTTTCTACTCAAATCGTTATGATGGACTTTAATTCCTTAAAAATCATGACTTTTAATAGATATTTATAGAGAAATACTACAAAGCTGAAGACTCAATGATCTGGAGATAGGCTGTTAATCACAGTCTTTTCCCTTTATCCTCAGCAGGCCAAAAAACAAGCAAACAAAACAATATAGACAAGAAAACCCCAATGTCTATAGTTTTTACTCTACATAATTTATCTTCTTTCAAAACCAATTATCTCCACTATGTCCCTGAATGCCATGTTTGTCAGTCCTCCGAGGTCAGATTGCCATGGTTTTCTGGCTCTAGCACTAAAGAAAGAAAATCAACCATACAGCAGGGAGGAAGAGGATTGATTGATTAATTGATTGTACATCGTGATTCTACCTTTATTCTTCAATGACGGCCCCTTAAGGATAGCATAGGTCAAGGCCTATTCTGCCACTCCCTAAGGACCTGAAGACTGAGAGCCAACACCTTCATAACCATTTCCTATTATGAACCATCTCTGCTTCATAAACCATAATTAGCCCCACCTGCCTTTGTGTTGAACACATCACGAGGATCCAGGAAGTCACTTTCAGACTGAATTCAGTTTTCCCCATGTCGCTGTCCTGACTCATTCCTGATTCAATGGAGAATAGTAACAATGATAAATACCACTAATATACAGTTTCTGGACATTCAGAGAGTGTGTGTACTGATTAAGCACCTACTTGGTAAAAACAGCATTACTAGTTGGGGGAAAGTCCTATAAACAAAACAAAACAAAAACAGGAAATACTGTAAGTTCTAGAAAAATTATTACAGAGGAAGTAAAATTTTTTAAAAATCATTCAAATATTTAAATTATTCAGTCCTACTGGCCTCTTCAGTGTATTCTGAAAAAAAAATTCAGCAGTAGGATAATAAAGAAAACTATCTTCATGAAAGAGTCATTGAGTTATCTGCAATATAAAAAAAGCAGAAAGTGTCTAAATACTGTTTTTTCCACCAGAAAATGGCTTCAGCATTTATATGATTAATTCATTCACAATTTACTCTTTAAAATACAGCAATTGAAATTATTAATAGTTGATAAGTCAAGGTATATATTTGCACATTTTCTGTGAGTTTGAAATTACATCAAAGCAAAAAGTTACAAATATAAGATTATAAGAAATAAGTATTAGTAACAGGGATATGTCTAAAGCAGTATTAAGTGTTAGAAGCATGCTATAAAGTTTTACTCTACAATACAACAAACCTATGTGAAAAAAATTTTATGTGTGAAAAGTAAGGTACATATTAATGTAAATAGTTCAGGTGACATGGTTCAAGTTTTTTAAAAATACTATTTTAAATTTTTTATTTCACTGTAAAGACCAATGACAGACTGTCGGGCAAGAGATGTATGGTCAACAGACACATTTAAGAAAGGTGATGAAGAGCCACTTATTCCTGCCTCTGCATTTCATATTTTATTTGAAAATGTGGAACTCCTAGAGTGAACTAATGGGTCATTATCAGTGGTTTCTATGAGAAAGTCATCAAATTTTGCATTTGAAAGAGTCCAGGAGCCCCTGACTTTCCATTTTTTTCACGTGCACAGGAGACTCCAAGAGGACTATGCAGCACTTCCTTTGTTGGGATGACAATTAGTTGGTAAAAAAAACACAGACTAGAACGCAAATTTTAACACCCACTTTTATCACAAGTTCTGGTCCTTTAGCGTTCATTATTTCTTACAGAATAATCCCGCCATGACATTCCCAGTTTTTTGCCATCTAGCACAGTAGGTGGGAAAGCTCTTCCTCACTTCCTTGGTATTTTTGCCCCTGTATTTTCCTGGGCTCTGCAGCTGCCTGTTAACACTGCCTCTCAACCTCCCTCCTTACCATCACCCAGCGCACTAGTACAACACCACCTTGCTCAGTCCACTGGTCTATGAGCAGAGTGCTGATAGTAGGAAAAGACTGAGTGGATGTTAATTCCAGTGGTTTCACCTGCTTGTCGTACTACTCCTGAACCCACTCAAACTCATCTCTGTTTCTCTGTGTTTCACACATGGTGAAAAAACAGTACTTATTACAGAGACGAGGGATTACAGATGCAGTACCCATTAATGAATAGAAAGTACCTTCAGTGCTACTTGGTTTGCTGTGGTGAGGAAGGGGGTGTCTGATAACTGGGACAGAAGACTCATATCCTCTTGAACTAAAAGTGACAGTATCACATGGGAAGTGGCCACAGGATTTTTCAGACTCTGTCACTGCAGTTGTGAGCAATCACACTTTACCAGAACAAATGAAATTCTTAGTGCTTTGTAGAATTCTCTATTTCTGATTCTGTTCCACAAGTTGTGCTATTGGTTCAAGTTATTCAAGTTGATTCCTTCAGACTTGTTCAACAAGTTAGATTTTAATTATGTGGGATTTCCTCCTTTGACTTCGGCTCACTCATAGACACACATAACACATCAGAGTCATTTCAGTGGGGATCTCAAAGGAGTTGACAAGCAGAAGAAAGATCTCTTCATCATTCAGGACAAAGATGTATAGGTAAGGCCCAGTTTTGTCTCTAGACTTTCAATTGCACTTTAAAGTACATAAAAATATATAGAATTTTAAAATTTGGGGCTGTGGCCAACAGTCTTCTGAGGACTTTCCCCAAAAGTTTACTGAAACGCTTAGATACTGTTTTAGACAGTATGCTTAATACTGTTTAGGTAAGGTGTGGCTTGTTAGAATTCTTTAAGGAGATAAATAAACCTAATGGGGTGACTTAGCATTATCATGTGTCTTTAAATAAGGAAGTGTTTTTGTTTTTCATGCTTCACTTTTCTAAATGTTAACATGTGAATTCCACTGTAATCAGTAAAACCTTCCTCTGTTGCTTTGGAATTCTTGGTGCATTTTGTATTTTCAATTGTATCATAACATCATTCATGCCTACTAAATATATGATATGAGTCCTGAAATTTTCTTTGAGACAGAATTTGTTTACTTCCATACAATTAGAGATTTGTTATTTTAAAGAAGAATATTGAAAAATTTCAACAAAAATGTAATACGTCTGGATTCGTTTTTAGTTAATGAATAATCATATTCTTACATTTCTGCACAAAAAGCAACAAGTTGCAGCCTAATACACCATCAGAGAATAGACTCTTAACACAATGAAAATCGCTGCATGCCCTGATGCGCTTCTGTGTATGTCTGAGTGTATAAGTGATGCATACTATTCTTCTATAAGCACCAAAAAACATGACATGGTAAGTCATGCTAGGAGTGGCCAGTAAAAGCGAGAACAGTAGGTTGCCTTGAAAAATAAAGTTGGACTTATTTTAAATCTCTCAAGTATTAGAAATGATAGAATTCAGAACATTTTAAATAGTAAAATCTATATAATATTATGTGCAGTTCCACAAAGAAAAAAATAAATAAATGATTTCACATTCATAAAGTAGATACAGAAGTCATTAAAGTCTATGCAGTAATTTATATATTGTTTGTCCTCATTTAACTGGAAAAATTATACAATTATACTTTCTGATCAACTACCAATATATAAAGATATATGTAAAAAGTCTGCTAAGAAATATGAAAAACAAATCTTACTTGCTGTGTGTTTGTTAATTATATTTTTCCAATATTCCTAAAATTTCTGTAACAGAAATATTGTTTAGGAATCACATTCCATTTTGAAATGTATTTTGCTGAAACATTTTAATTTTAAAGACATTTCTCTGATTTTGAAAACACTGATTTGGGGCTGGGGATTTAGCTCAGCAGCATAAGAGCCTGCCTTGCAAGCCTGTGGTTGTGAGTTCGATCCCCGGCACCCATAAAAAAAAAGAAGTAAAAACACTGATTCATGTATATAGCTAAGTGTACTTCAAAACATCACTCAAAGGAAAATAAAAATAATAAGTGATGTACAATTTCAGAGTGTCTTCAATCAAAATTTTTAAAAGTTTCCATCAAGTACAGGAAATCTGCCATTCTGCTAGAAACAATCTTGCCAATCACAAAGAAATTGTGGTTGGAATTTTGTTTCTGTGGTCTACTCTTTTTAGTAAATTTTATCTGTTGAACAAACTGTATCTACTACTAATTAGTTTCCCTGTTGCATTAAATAGAAAATTCTGTAAATACCTTTCATGTTTTTCATTGGTTAGTCAAAGTTTCTGAAAACAAGGGAAAAAGAGAGCCACCATTTTGAATTGATAAAATATTAGAAATAGCTTATGAGCCTCCATTCATCAATTTGAGGGCCAGTGGCTGAAAAAATAATGTATTCTGTCCACTTAAGCGAATATTAGGATTTCCAGCTCAAAGAGGGAAGCACTGGGAAACTGTAGCTTTTCCTGAGTCGTCCAAAGGCTTTGAGGGGTCAGGATATCCAAATCAGGTAGAGAAAGGAAAATGGAATTAGACACTGTAACTTTTAGATATTTCTAGGAAAATTTTACCTAATTTTAGATAAATCTGTACATAATATTGAAATACCTTTGTTTGTGAGTGGGCTGTCTTGGATGGTTTGATTGCTTTTATTCACAAATTAAACCCGATCTCATTCAAGTTGTTCCCTCCTTAAGTTTACACAGAGAATTTGCTCCTTCCTCCCCCTCCTCCTCCTTCCTCAAAGCAAGAAATCCTATCCCAGTCCCCAGAATCTGGGCAGCTCTGTGGTCACATAACGAGTATCATCGAAGATGTTTGAGCATTGCAGAATTTCTCAGGGTCCACGCAGAGAATATCTGTATCCACTAGATTACACAGAAAGTATCGTTTGGGAGATAGGAAGGTTTATAACTCAGAAGTCAGAATATGCCTTAAAGAAAGACTTAAGGCAAATAAGCGTATCTCAATTTAGAGACAGACAAGTCTTAGCAGGACTTCTCCCATCATAACAAATCTTATTTGTATTTTCTTTCCTTTTGTCTGTGCTTGCAACATGATTAACTGACTCCTGAGGAATGCCAGAGCCCTCAGATGCCCTGCCTCCCAAGGGCACAAAAGAACTTGAAACCAAAGAGAAAAAAATTAATGTCGAAAATGTATTGCAAACTTTGCCTGTTGTTTCAATCCTGAGTTTTGAATTGTTCATTTATCTTTCAGAAACCATGCTTATGTTTTCAAACCATTAGGCAAAGGCAGGTGGGCATCAACATATTTTTATAATTAAGGAGCCCAAAGTAGTGCATTTAAAGTACTACATATGTAGTTAGAGCATGAAGGTATGTCTGTACTGAACACACACAGATTTTATTTTTCATGCCATTATTCTCCAAACAATATAATAGCTATTTACATAGCATGTTTATTATAATAGATATCATAAGTCACCTGGATGACTTGAAGTATACAAGAGGATTAAATAGTTTTTATGCAAATACTATGCTATTATATGACAAGGACTTGAGCATCTGAGAATTTTGTTATCTGCACCGGGTCTTTATTGGTCCCCTCGGACACCAAGCAATGCAGGTTCTTGTAGGAACATTGCGTTGTGTGCTAAACTTATTGCTGCAGATGTGATTAAAATACACAGGAAAATCACCTCCAATTAATCATCTAGGATTATGTGTTTTCCAGAAAATTCCCTCATATTCTCCGCCAGTTATTCCATCAGACTACTTCCAAACTACTTCCTCAGAAATTCACTTTTTTCTGATGTTTATGCTGTTCCACGTCTCTGGAAAGCTGTGACTGGCAGCCTGAAAATAAGTCATAAGGAAAAAAACCACTCTCTGCTGTTGTAGGGAAACCTAGAATTATCCAATTCAGTTTCTTAAAAGGTATTTCTCTGACTTGAATGGTCTTTAAGCAAATATTTCCGTGATTTCAGTTTTTTAGAATTTGCTATAAGTTAGACCTTAGTGTGTGTTCCTGATGTGTAAAATAGAAGTGCTATCTGACAGTCTAAGGTTACTACAAATTAAAAGAACCTCAGCAAAATTCAGCACAAAGGAAATGGTACATTCTACTGCCTTTATTATATCTATTTGCCAAAGGTAAGGACAAGTGTATCAGAAATTAGTTTTTAAAGAATGAGCTGAAATTTCCAGCCTATGGATCAAAAAATATATTCAAATAATTCTTTCTTTCTTCCTTCCTTCCTTTCTTTCTTTCTTTTCCTTTCTTTTCTTTTCTTTTCTTTTTTATTTATGTATTTTTTTAAACCAAGATTCAAACTCAGTACCTCGTGCTTGCCAGGCAAGTGCTGTGCCACTGACAGGTTTTTCAGCCTAGATTAGGTTTAGTTTTGATACTTCTACTTTTCAGACAAGACACTGCCCAGTTGTAATATTGCAATGAATGAAGGCATGCCCTTTCATTCGCTGCTGGAATATTCTCATTCCCAAGATTTACTACACTATTTTCATTTTAAAAAATCCTCCCTTGTCCCAGTTTTCCTTTCCATTACCTTATTTCTCATCTCCTCCCCTAAATAGGAAAATTCTTCTAAAGATTTGTTTAGATCCACTGCCTCTATTTCTGCTTTCTTCTTTCTTTCTATCCATTTGCACTTTTAATTTTTTATTATGAAATATACCACACAAAGTTCAATTTAAAAATAAGTTTCTTGGGGCCAGGGATGCAGGTCAGGGACACAGTGCCTTCCTGGCAAGCACAAGAAACTGGATTCAATTCCTGGTACACAAAAAAAGTTTCTTTCTGGTGAATTATTGTGCAATAATATAAATATACATAATTTTATATTCTGTATATTTCAAAAATGTAGCAGAAAGAAGCTTAAATATTTTCACCATAAAGAAATTACAGTTTTTGAAGAGATGTGTTTAACTGAATTCAAACGTCACACAAAGCCTATCTGTGCCAAAATACCATGATATCCCAGAGATTTGTATAATTATTTTATCTATGTATCAGTTAAAATAAATATATACTAAAAAGGACTAATATTGCTTTTCAAAAGCTCTTACCATATGTTGAAAGAGATATACAAAATATTTATTCATCAGTAAGCATGTAACAAATACGGTATAATACTCATAAGCCAGAATTACTATATAGCAAACAAACAGCTCAGATTTCTATCAAAAAGTAGCTCAGAAAACCAGGCTATACAGTGATAATTCTAACATGCTTCACCAAGGTAAATTTTAAAAACTAATAAAATAATATTTTATTTAATTGATGACTATAACACCAAAAAATGCAAGTGTACCGGAGACAGACTTGCAAGAGAACCACTAAATCCATTACGAGACGTTGATTATAGAATGGGAGAAAGAAATCAAACTGAGTATAAAGGACTAAGTGAATTTTACCTATAATGATATATTTCCTTTTACAAGAAAAAAAAAAAAGAATACAGTGCAAAGTGTCACCTCCTTTCTGTTCCGGATTCTGAGCACAAGACTTTGGTTATATTACTGTTGATAAAGAAGATCTTACTCATAATAACAACCTACTGAATCATTTCCAGGCAGATCATTTTACACAGAATTGTGGCATATGCCTGAAGATAGTCCTGACTATATAGTTAGAAATTCTGTGTCAATATGGCCTAGCATAACCCTCATACTGAGCAAAATCCAGTTCCTGCAGTGTCTGATGTGAAGCCTTTAATTGAGTGTATTTGTATTAAATGATTTACGAATTTACAAAAATATTTAATGTCTTCTAGTTGTCATAAGCAGAATAAAGGCTTCCCCACACATGAACGTTCTTCAAAAAATGAACTCCTAGGTATTCAATATCTATTTAAAAGAAATAACATCACCAATATCTTAGGAGATGCTCTGATGCTTCCACGTTTGCATCTTGTTCACTGATTTCCTGTTCCTCATCTTGCCCAGTGTAACTGTTATCTAGCATGGTATCTTAATCCTCTGCATTTTCTCTATGGTTTTACCCACTGTGGATCTATCCCTCAGAACATGTGGTTTAGTTTACCTCCATCAAAACAAATGAGATCAAAATTATGTTTTGTGGGGTGTGTAATAGTTTACTCATGTTCACAGTTACATGATGCTCCATTGTAAGAGTATCTTATAATTTAAGTACTCTTGTGGTAGATTCCCATTACAAATAAAGTAGCTCTGAATATCTTAAACAGGTCCAATGATAGAAATACACAAGAATGACTTCTTGGTATGATTTTTACAAATGAATTTTCTGATCGCATATTGTGTGCTTGTATATCTTTACATATTTTGTCTTAACCCATTACAGACAGTTTCCCGTGCAGGTCTGAAGTAGCTGGTGCCTTCATTGATCAACTGTGTTGCAAAATCCATTAGGCAGGTCTGTGTGTTCATTTGTCTTAACCACTATAGCAGAACATTTCCTCCTTGAAACATGGGCTTTTCAAACCTTCCCAAACACCATCGTCTTGATCAAACTTTCTTAGTTTCCATATTGGATTCCTCTCATTTTCTTCTCTGTCAAAGTATGAGCTCTCTGAAGGACAGCCTCATCTCTTCTGTTACTCCACTTATCTCCATGTGTTTACATCCAGTACTATGATTTCCAGTACTGCTGGTTCCCGAGAAAGCAGGTAACAGTCCCTCATGTCCAAAATCATTCTCTGGAAAACCTGAAATACATTTGCTTAACAACAACTTTTAATATTATATTGCAAAATAAACCATTTTGAATCTTACACACCCAAATACCATATTTACCTCCTTTAGAGTACCTATCTTTTTACTTCTGCTATTACACTTTATAATTCATTCATTGAACCAATATCTGGTTTTTGCATGCTTAATTTGTAGGAAGAGTTGTTAGGTACTAGACACACAGAACCAAAATGAAAAGGTCCAAATCCTGCTTTTCACTTGCTGGGAAAACAGACACTTTTTAAAAATTAAATAAACAAATAGCTATCTAATTATAGTGATGGTAAATGCTATGAGGAAAAGTTTAAGGGATTTGTTTCATTAAGATGAACGGAAGCAGTTGTCATTGAAAACATTTATTGTGTGGAAATCTCATCAAAGCAAGGAGAATTTTGATAGAAAATCACAGCCTTTCAAGTCAGAGGCAAACACATTAATGATTAATATGTAATTTCATTGTTTGATAAGAGAACACTGAAACAAATATTGTAATAGACCTAAACCAAGCTCCAAGTTCACAGAAGGCTTCTCTGAGGAAGTATTTTTTAAGCAGAAACTATAAAGTAAGGCAGAAAACAAATCATACTGATTTTTTTGTTGTTCTGTGAATCAAACTCAGGTAGTTGAGCCACCGAGCTACATCCCTGGCTTGATTTTTGAAGGCCGTAGTAATGTCTGAAATTCCATGCTAGGAGAATTGCAAAAATGCTAAAGGCTTAAGAATGGAGATATTATTATGTTAGAATGCTTCAAAAGTAATTCTGGCTCCCTGTAGATAAGGATCTATGTGCAGAGGGGAGATATTCCTCAATGAGGAGACCAGCCGGAGGTCAGTTGAGTTTTTCAGTAAGGAGGGAGGTTGATTGGGCAAAAGTGGTGAGAGTGGAAATAAATCTTGAGAAATATCTAAGAAATAGAAAGACTGGAAAACATTCACTTGGACTTCATGTGTGAGAGAAGTGTCAAGAATGATTTTCAGGTTTTCCATATGAGTAAATTTGTTGTATTTAGGTTTTGCAAGAGAACAAATTTAACACAGGATGCAAATTTATAGGATTGTCTTGTAATATTCATTCAAAAAGTCAAATGCAGAGGGGTTCAAGAGATGTGAGCACTAAAGACTCAAAGAAACCAGCCAAGGGCCTGGGTCCCATAGCAGTGACCTGCACGAGTTCAGTCAGTGGCCTGGAGTCCTGACAACCTCTCATGCAAGTCCTCATCAAGGGTCTGCACCAGAAAGTCTAAGGCCCAGTGATGGGAGCTAGAAAGACCACACTGGCAAGATGAAGGATCTGTGCCAGCAGGCTGAGGGATCTGCACTGGAGCCAGGAAGCAACACTCAAGACAAAGATCAGAGCTCCCCCAAGAGAACCACAGCCATCCCCAGAGACAGGGAGGACATTAAGGACCAGAGCTACTCCAACAAGAACAGCAGAATCAGGAAAACTAGGCATGGCAAGCTTCTCCAGGAACATCAAAAGCATGCCATCTTCTCCTCTTGTTCTCCTTTTATGTCATATTGGCGACAATCAGGTGGATCTTCCACGCCTAGAACCTCACTGACTCAGTTCAGATAGGCTTTCCAAGTTGACCAGTAGTTAATCCCCTACAAACTTAGTACATTCTGATGTCACTTATTGAGAAAGAAAATTCCAGAAAAGTGTTTGATGGGGCAAGGGGAGGTTGTGAGTGTTAAAAAGGAGGAGATGAAGGATTCAGCCTTTGAAATGTTGGGTTCTGAGCTTCCAGTGGATATACGAATGATGCTGGATATCATATGGACATAAGTGTCTTTCTGAGAGTAAACTTTGGGGCATCCTTCTCTATCTTAATTTTCCAGGGAACTCGTTAAATTAATGCAGAATTTTTTTCTGCACCATCAAACCTACTGAAATGATCTGTCTGTGTTAGTATTAGATACAGGAATTCATACTTTTCTAAGCCTGATGTAATTTTTATGCATGCAAAGATTTGAGAACTATTGGTTTAAATAATAATTAAAAATGATTGAATGAGATCAAAAGAGAAAGAAGAACACCCAGTAGCAGCAGACACTTAAAGATAGAGGGTCATTATGCATCTAGCAAAAGACATATAAAGTAGATGTAGGTAAAGAAAGCTAAAATCGAGAGTATGACATCAGAAAAAGGTAAGGAAAGAGCATTCAAATGAAAAGGGATGATTCAGTTAAAAAGAAAATGCTTCTAGGAAGCCATATCATCTTCTTTCAGGAAGACAGAAGTACCTTCAGTCAAGGACAGTTATTTGGTCATTTTTTAAAATGTCTTCAGCACACAGCAGAATATTAAAAATACGCAATAGCTATTCATTGGTTCAACATTCACTCAGTACATATTGCATTTTTTAAAATACCCACATGTCTCAGATTACAAAAACAATAGAAAGAGCACAAGTGAAAAGGCCAAGAGGCCCAGCTGCGGGCCCCTCCATAACCCACTCAGTCCAGAGCCGGTAGGTGCCTGCACCAGCATAGGGAGGTGGAGGCAGCTGTTTCTGCAGCGCAGCCCGCTGCCCACGTTCTGCAAAGTGCCATCAACCTTCGCGATTGTCATTATGTTCTGCAACCTGAACATGTATCATTTTTATTTGTCAAATATATTAAAATAAAATATTAAAGGGAATACCAGTTCCATCACAAGTTAAAAATTATATTTCTCAGCTCAAGCTAAACTTTGTATAGAAAAAGTGCGTGGAATTCACAGTAGATGAATTCCTACAGTGCTCTGGGGTGTGTGGTCGCCCCCATTCTGTGGTCAAGGAAACCACCCTCAGAGGATTTGACACTTTCCAGTGGTCACATGACATTGTTTGATTTCAAAATGCATGGCCATTACTATTCTACTATAGCTAAGGGTCTATTATACTTTCTGTACGGCCTGTGCAGTGATTGAAAACACAAGTCTTCACAGGTCTAGTATTTGGTGGGTATTTTTATATAAAGACAGAAGAAACTAATTAAATAGAAGTTTGTTCAGGATACAGAGGAAACTCCCTTATGCACACAGCTCTTCATGATCATGTTAGAAGCATAGCTGTGTTCACCGGTAGATAACCCCTTCCAGCACGCACTCCACCCCTCACCATTCAGGTTTACCTAACAAAAAGCTTGGGAAACAGTGAAAAATAAATCCTTGTCCCAGTCAGGCTCCTCTTTTCATCTGTTTGACTTGCTAGCATTGACACAGAACCAACCAAACTCCAGAAGTTATTCTGTTAGTAGCTTTTAACTCATTTATGTTTACAGCAGCCTGGAGGCATTTACTATTGTTATCTCCACTTTACAGATAAGGAAATGGAAAAAACAGATGATTTCCCAGGTTCATGTAACCGGTAGAAGTGGGATTTGAATCCAATTGGCCTAGATTCAGTCTGCACTTTTTCTGCTTGCCTGCACTCTGTCTCCTAGAGCTTATAATCTATGGAAGGGTGACGGAGATGAAGATGCAGATGGTAAAGATGTGAACAGACGGCCCTTTTAAGGGAATAGTGTTCACCAGGTTGGAGCGTATGTAGTTAAGATGGGAAAAATCTGTCCCAAACAGCAATCATAGAAGTGAGAAGGAACCATTAGGGTGAAGGAAAAAAGAGAAGCAAGAGTGTAAAGATCCACTGGATGTTTTTGTTCATTGAAAAGTAGAAAACTGAAATCCGAAGAGCTTACCTGATTCTAGAATCCACTACCTTTCTTTGTGCCTGCTGCCTCCCTGGCTAAAGAAATAGCTGCAGCATTTTCTGTCAGCTCTGATGAAAAAGTTCTACTGCACAGGCCCAAAAGTTACTCATTTCATAGACCATGAAACTCTGATCATTTTGCTGTGCCACAAAATCATCCTAGGGAAATGACACTGAATAACTCCGTCCTTTCTTCTGCTTCTGAAAGTAATCTGGGCAAGAAGCCACCAGAATTAAATTCAGAAGGGATTGAGTATGAGAATTTTTAAAAACATTCTGATGCAAGTAAATATCACTCAAGACCATTTGAAGCAATTAGGGTTTGGCCCATGATTTACTAGACATCATCTTTTTGTTAACTGTTCTCCTATGTGAATGATTAGCATTTACTATATATGATAATTAAAGAAAACTAACTATGGTGAATATCAACAGAGCTCTAATTTTAGCATCCACTCCACTCCTCCTCACTAGCTTACCAGTAATAGACCTTGACCTGTGACCCCCAGACAACAGTTTTTGTACATTTTTGGTTCTGTACTCCACTGTCTTCCTTGATTTATTTCACTCTATTTCTGCTGAAATATCTTTCGTGCTTTAAGGCTTTTATTGGTAGACTTTTTTACTTCTTTAACCTGTGACTTTACTGATCTATTTCTTCTTCATCTTCCCACTCTGTCCTCAAAACCGGTGTTATAACTATGTTAACCACTGACTATACATCCCCCCCATGCCTCTTCGGTAATTGTTAGGATGTTTTTTAATGTGGGTCTTTATTTAGCAGTCACACAGGGAAGACACATGAACAAAAACAAGCCACTGCCAAGTTCTCCTTCAGAACCCCCTCTTTGGGAAATGGCATTATAGAGACCATGATGAGTGCAGAATACCCTGGTGGTTTCTATTTAGTGTTACAGATCATTGAGCTGATTATAGAGACCCCAAAGTCTCTCATTGTTTTATTTTCCACAGAAGCAAACATATATCTAGCTCTGGGGTCAGTATACTTTGATGTAGCCATGAGTTAAGGTTTTGCATGTGTCATAATGATCCTATAGCAAAAGAAGACGTGTGCTAGGCTTTAGAAAAGAGAGAAGAAGCTAGTATGTATCCGTAGCACCACTCCGTTTTGTCTCTGGACTACTCTAATTACATCTAGAACTTTTATTGCACAAAATGTGGATGTTCTCTAAGATCTTGTTAGGAATGAAGACTCTTAAGCCCAACCACAAACCCACTAATTAAAAATTTGCATTTTAATAGGCAACTCATAACTACTTAAAATTTAAGAAGTGCCACCCCAAACAACAGCAGCTTTAAGATAGCCTCCCAACTATTCAAAATGCAGAGGGGAAGACACATGCAGCTCCCTTCTGTGTTTAAGTATGAATGACAGGCCCTCTTAAACTGGGTGTGCAACTGATTCCCATCCGTCACCTTCAGAAGCACCCAATGCCTCAGGCAAGTCAAAACTCACAAAGCAGCATTTTCCTGAGGACACTGTGCTCCTCAAAATGCTAGGTGCTTCCAAAATGAATGTTTTCGTGCTCAGATAAGTACAGAAAACAATGTTGTCTCATCATTTCAGGCTGCAAAAGGGAATGAAGTAAGGTGAGAATTGAGCAATGCACAAAGAAGGATCAGCTTTTATCACTTGGTACCTTGGGTGAATGAATTTTTCTCTTAGATTTCACAGGCTTCTTTTACCACTATGACACATGACAGGTGATGAAAATGTGTGATGTATCTTGTGGGTATAACTGGCTTTATTTTTTAATAGTTATTTATTTATTTAGTTAGTTATTTATTTGCAGCAAGGTCTCACTACGGAGTTCAAGCTGGCCTATACTCACTGTGCAGCCAAGGCTGGCCTTGAATTCACAGTGATCCTACTGCCTCAGACTCCCAGTGCTGGGGTTACAAGTTTGCACCACCACGCCTGGCTATAACTGGGTTTATAAGCAATTCCCAATGTACTTTTGTAACTCCACCTAGAAAGTAAGAAAATGCAAGCGGGTAGTAGAAACATCATCCTGGTATTAAGTGCTTTAAATTATCAAAGAAGGAAACCATGTCAAATTGCCGAAGCTTTAACTAGTAGGTATAATAAATTTCTTGCCATTAGTAGTAACTCTAAGCACTGCAGCCTGGAAAGTTGCATTGAATTTTCAATGTTACACTGCGAACTGCTACCTGGGAAATCACTTTGAAACCTGAACTGAATGGGTTGTTGAATCTTTTTCTGTTTCTGGATGGTCAGGCCCATATTTAATGTCCATTGCTTGTAGAAATGGTAAAACATTGCAGTTAAGTCAACAATCATTAAAAGACAAATTTAGTTTTTAAAAGATTTATAAAAATATATTTACATGTGATAAAGTTCATTTGTCACAGATGTCCAATTAAATGATTTTGAATATATTTACGGAGACTTGTGACCATCCCCCAAATCCAATTTCAGGACATTTTCATCCCAAAGGCTACTTAAATGCTCAGATTATTCAAGTACTCATTTCCCAAAGATCACTTTGACAACTAATGGTGCATATAAGCAATACTATTTACACTGTTACAAATATTTATTTATAATTTGCAGAGACCTGACAGAATAGTATTATTCCCAATAAAGGTCAAAGAGTATCTTGAATCATATAAAATAAAGGGGGGGAAAGGAAAATATAAGAAATGAAAAATAAGAAAGAAATTTACTTCTTTGGAAACTAAATTTAAATAGGAAGAAAAACTAGTTGGTCTATCTTGAAAGAAACAGACAAGGAAGCAAGTCTCCAACTAAACAGCAGGTTTTTTGCTTGAAACTAGTCTGGACTCCATATCGTTGTCCGTGACCACACTTTCTCAGCTCAGAAGGAATGCAATACTAACAGTGAGGGGCAGTGTCCTCTGTAGTACATGCAGGCTCCCCCTAACAGTATTAATCAGCAAGGAGATAGACAGATGAGCCAGGGCTTTCTCTGTTACAATCGTTGATATGGCAGTATTGGGTACATTTCTTTGACAATAGCAGGGTAAATAAAACTATGAATTCTGTAACAGTAAGACTCTGATGAGAAATATTTCCATTTGTTCTACTGTTTCAAATCACCTAGGTAGGGTCACCTTCGAAAATGATGCCACCCTTACCATAATACCACTGTGACCATTTTCAGTCAGAAATTTCATAATCTCAGTTGTAGAAGCAAGAACCCACCCATCATGCATCCATACAGTGCCAGCAAAGATGTCCTTCCTATAAGGGCCAGTGTGTGTTACATGTGATGGAGCAGTACTCGTAGTATCCCTTGAGGTCACTAACTGGTTCTGTATAGAAATGCCATGCAGTCTCGGACACCTCTGGTTTATTATTACGCAAGGCTGAATCTGCTACTGAATGGAGTATATGCTGAGTGAGGGAAAACCTGCCCAGTTTTGCCAGCCTGAGTCCAGCAGCATTCTTCAACCTCACCATTCTTCTAGCCAGATCATTTGCTTGAGGAAGGTGAGGCACAAGCCACAACACAGATATACCATCATCTTCCTTAGGCTAAAGTAAGGCAGCTGTATCTAACCAAGACCACTAGCCAGCATCTGGAAAGACTTCCATTTCCAGTGATGGTGCCAAACTGTCAGAATTCTGATTTTTATTTTGATAAATGAACTCCATTTTCTTTTTCTGTTTTATTAGTATGTATTTTGCAACCATAATAAATATGTCTACCATGGGAGATTGGTACACATATCACATCTTAATTCTTCACACTTGCCCTACCCTCAGAGGAGACAAAGCTAGGGAGTCATTTTTATGGGATTGGGATGGGGTAGAGATTACATGAGTGGACAGGTCATCACATTGGAAGAGGACTGGAAGACTTTTTGATGTAGGGGATGGAGACTACCTGAATGAAAGTTGTCAGGAGGGGATTGGAGGACTTCAAAGGGAGACAGGAAGTTTATTGTTTTGTGACCAGAAGACGAACACAGGAGCCAGTGTGGGAGAGATAGGCTGTTGTTTTAGGGACAGGCGCCATGTTGGACTGGCACCATGTAGAACCTGTCAGAGTCCCATAGGAGTGGAAACCATCACTTCCCATCACCACAAAGTCTGTCTCTCTGTTTCCAATCATCTTTTATTTTCACTTTAAATTATTGATCCATTGTATTTCTCATATGTGTGTCTGGGTCAAGAATGTCCTTCAAATGCCTCACGTGCTCCCAGGCAGGGCTTCCAGAAGATGATGGAGTAACAGAGGCGTGTGGCTGGCTTGCTGTTAGGAGGTCGGGTCTGGTTGAAGGCTGGAGGGAGGTCACTGAGAACAGGACTTGGAAGGGTATCTCCCACCCCCAGTTCCTCCTTTCCGTCTGTCTCCTGGCCACCGGGATGTAAGCAACTGTGCTCTGCTGAGGACTTTCTACCATCCTGTTACTGGGTTTAGCCCTGCCAAGTGTGGGCTGAAGCTTTGGAAACTGTAACCCAAAATAAATCTCTTCTGCTTTAGGCTGTGAGAGTCAAGTGTTCTGCCCCAACAATGAGGAAAGTGAAAATATATCATACGGGAGAAATCATGCAATATTTAACCTTGTGTCTCTAATTTATTTCATTGATCATTATGGTCTCAAAGTATGTTTCATTTGCCTATAAATAACTCAAATGTATCCTACTTTATGGTTTAGTAATACTCCATTGTGTATATATGCCACACTTTTTATCCATTCATCTTGCTGCACCTATAAACCATTTCTAAGATTCAGTTATTGTGAGTTGTGCTACTATAAACATGCATATGTTGGTAACACTGTAGTATGATGTCTTTAACACTTTGTGGAAAAAACTCAGAAGAGGTATATCTGGGTCAAATAGAACTTCTAGATTTTTTTTTTGAGGAATCTCCATTTTGATTTACATAGCAATTTACTATCCTGTATTCCCACCAACAATGTAGAAGAGCTCCTTTATCCCACAGCCTCACCAGCATTTGTTATTTGTTGAGTTCTTAATGCTACATAGCCATTCGTTATGGAGTGAGGTGGAATCTAGGTGTTGTTTTTCTCAATAGCTTTTTCTAATGCTCAATGATTCCAAACGTTCTTGTTTGCTTATTGGTCATTTGTGCTTTTTCTTTTGAGAAGTGCATATTTCAGTTGCCTATTTTTAATTGGGTTTTTATTCTGAGATTCATTTTTTTTAGTTCTTTATATATTCTATATATTAGTCCTCTGTGTGAGGGGCAGCTGGCAAAATATTTTTCCTGTTCTTTCAGTTGTATCTTCAATTTGTTGGTTGTTTCATTCACTAGGTAGATTTTTAAATTTGCTACAAATTCCATTGATCCCGTTTTTTGTGCCAGTACTATTCTGCCTTTATCACTATTGCTTGATAGTATAATTAGAAATCTGGGGTTGTGATGTTTCCTGCTTAGCTTCTATTGCTTGGGATTGATTTTGGCTACTTTGGGTCTTGCTTGGTTCCACATATGTTTTAAGATTGTGTTTTATTAAGTGAAAAATGATGTTGGTATTTTGATTGGGATTCATTAAATTTGTATTTCACTTCTGGTCCTGTGGCCATTTTGACAATATTGGTCCTGCCTATCCAGGAATAGGGATATGTTTTCATTTCCTAGGTCCTCTTCAGTGTCTTTTTCCAAAGTACTGTAGTTGTCACTATAGAGACCTTTTGCTCCCTTGGTTATTTGATCCCTAGATATTAAACTGTTTAGAAGCTATAGTAAATGGAATTGTTTTTGCCTATTTCTTTGACAGTGGGTTCATTGTCGATGTATAGGAACACTATTAATTTTTGTGTGCTGATTTTGAATCCTGTTATATTGCTGAATTTATTAGTGCTGAGAGTCTTCTGGTGGGTACTTTTGGGTCTTCTCTGTTAATGACTACATCATTTGCAACAAAAATAGCTTGACTTCTTTCTTTCCTATACATATCCTTTTTATTTCTTTTTTTTTTTTTAGAGATTTGAGTACTAGATTGGTTCTGGTGGCTGATGTTTTGAGTACTACATTGAAAATGAGTTCTGAGAGTGGACACTCTTATCTTGTTCCTGATTTCAAAAGGAATGCATTCAAGTTTTCCTACTGGGTGTGATCTCAATAGTGAATTTGTCATAAATGATTTTTATCTATTTGAGATAAAATTCTTCTGTATCTATGCTCATCAAAGTTTTTATCATGAATAAACAGTGAATTTGTCAAAGGCTTTTTTCTGTATCTATTGGCATGATCATGTGGTTTTTGTCCTTGCATCTGCTTATATGATATATTGTATTTATTGAAGCTGATTTGCTCACAATATACGATCTTTTAAATAATGTGCTACATTCTTTATGTCGGTATCTTGTTGAGAAGCTTTTCATCTATGTTCCTTTAGGATATTGACTTGTTTTTTGTTTGCTTGTTTGGTGTGTGTGTGTGTGTGTGTGTGTGTGTGTGTTCAGCCCTTGTCTGGCTTAGGTATCAGAGAAATGCTAGCTTCTAGAGTTCAGTTTGGTAATGCTCCTCTCCTTTCTATTTCATGTAAAAGTCTGAGTATCAAACTTCCCTAAAGTGCTAGTAGAACTCTGAGAATTCTTAGGTTTTCTTAGTTTGTAGGGTTTTATATTACTGCCTCTATTTCATTGCCTGCTTGTTCTATTCAGGGTTTTTTAAAATTTTATTTAAAAAAAAAAAAAACAGAAAAAAGGGTAGCAACAATATAGAATTCCAAAGGAAAAAAAGAAAAGAAGTAGAAAAAAACCACTAAGAAATCACTAGTTGATAAGTACTGTCATCTTGGAAATAGTTGTTCAAGTTACAAAATTAAAGCACACAAAGTAGACATTCAAACAGTGAGACTATTAACAGTTCTGCTCAACAATCTAACAAAAACAGTACTATGGTGATCTATCTTCCACACTTAAACATACATGCAGTTATAGCCTTTAGAGCACTTTCTCACACCTCTGAACAAATGGACTTGATAGACGTATATAGAGTTTTCCTTCCAACAACATCAGAATATACATTCTTCTCAGCAGTACATGGAAAATTCTCTAAAATAGACCATATACTAGCACACAGAACATATTTGAGTAAATGCAAAAGAATTGAAATTATCCCATGCATGTTATCGGATCATAGTACCATGAAATTAGAAATTAACAATAAAAGCAACTGCAGAAACCTCACAAACACATGGAAACTGAGTAATACACTCTATTCAGGGTTTTACAATTTTTTTTGGTTCAGTTTTGGTAATTCATGTATAACTTTTCTATTTCTTCTAGGTTCTCTAGTGTGTTAAAATATAACTTCTCAAAGAAGCTTTTTATAATCCTCTTGGTTTTGGTGCTGTCCTATTTTTGCCTTTTGTATCTCTAGTTGCATTCATACAGGGTTTCTTTTTTTTTCTGTTTTTTGGGGGTGTTTTTGTTTTTGAGAAAAGGTCTTAATACGTAGTTCATGTTTTCTTTGAGCTCACTGCATAGCCCAGGCTGATCTTGACATTACAGTGATCCCTCTATCTCAGTCTCTAAAGTAATGCTAGACTTACATGTATGTGCCACCACATCTAGCGTTGTATGAATTTTTCTTTTTTCTTTCTTTTTTTTGGGGGGGGCAAGTCTAGCTAGATGTTTATCAATGTTATCTCTTCAAAGAACCAACTCTTTGGTTACAGTTAAGGTTAGGATTTTTCTTCTCAATTTCATTAATTTCCACTCTGATCTATATAATTTGTTGCCTTCTATACACATTTAGATGCATCTTGAGATGCATCACTAAGTTATTTATTTGGAATCATTCTTTTTTTATATGCACATTCACAGCTATAACCTTCCCTCAGAACTGCTTTCAGTATGTCTTATAGATTTTGGTATGTTATGCTTTCACTATCATTTAATTCTAAGAACTTTTTATTTCTTATCTGAGTTCTTTTTGTGGTCCATTGGTTATTTAATAATGTATTATCTAATTTCCATAAGTTTGGGTAGTTTTTGGTGTTTCTTTTGCTCTTGATTTCTACCTTTATTCTGCTATGATAGCATGTGCACAAATATATCACTTGTTTTATATTGGTTGAAGCATGCTTTACAGCCTAAAATATATTTTATTTTAAAGATATTCTCTGTACTGCTGAGTAAAGTGCATATTCTGTTGTTGAATGGAAATATCTCTGTAGATATTTGTTGTCTACTTGCTCAATGGTGTGGCTTACCTGATATTTCTTTGTTGAATTTTTTTGTGTAGTTTACTTACCTACTTGTGACTGTGGAGTATTGATGTCACTTACTATGATTGTATTAGTGTATGTCTGTCCTTTTATGTCCAGTAGTTTTTGTCTTATGAGTTTAAGTGTGCCAACATTCAGTGCCTAAATATTTACAATTCTTATCTCATCCTGTTGAATTGTTCCCCTTATGAGAATGCAGAGGCCAACTTTGTCTCTTCCTATTACTTTTGGTTTGAAGTCTAACATATCTGAAAATGATAGCTATTCCTGCTAGCTTTTGGATTTGAGTACTATTTTCCATCCTTTTTTATTTTTTCCTTTTGGATGTGCTTCCTTTTGGATGAGTTGTGTGTCTGATGGGCAATGTATTGGTGCACTTTCTCTTGAGTCAGTCTGTCATTCTGTCATTTGATTGGGGAGTTAAGACCATTGACACTGACAGTTATTACTGAGAGTCATTTACCATACTATTTTCCCAAGTGCTGATTTTTTTGTGTTTCTTTTTTATTCATTTTGTTTTGTTTAACTGCTCTCATAATTTGGTATATAATTTCTTTGGGCTTTACGGTGCTGGTGGCCTCTCTGTGTCTAGAATTCTCAAGTATTTTTTCCAATGTTGGTTTAATGGTCATGTATTTCTTTAGGATT
>PVJX010015304.1:0-42583 GCA_004027295.1 Dolichotis patagonum
ATATATATATATATATATATATATATATATATATATATCCCTTATATAAGTATAAATATATATGGTCAATAAATGCATGAAAAAGTGCTCAATATCATTCAACATCAGGGAAATGCAAGTCAAAACCGTGGTGAGATACTGCTCATCTGCAGGATGGCTAGAATTAAAAAGTCAAGTTAAAGTAAGGGCCAGTAGGAGTTGGAGGGATCACCTCATCTGCTGCGGTGAAAAAGGATAGTGGAGTAGCTACTTTGGAAAACAGTCTGCCAGGTCTTTAAATGTTGAAGTAGAGTTATGTTCTCTGAACTCTACTCTTCAAGCTCACCCAAGAGAAGGGAAAAGATAGGTTCATGTGGAAATGTACATGAATGCTCATAACAGCATTATTCATGCTATCCAGAAATTAAATGTGAATCAAGTATCTGAATGGAAAAGCTAAATGTGGTGTAATTATACAATGAAAACTGTCCTGTCATAAAAAACCAGTGACATTCTAACACATGCAACAGCGTGCATATGTGTTTATGTTTGCAAACAATAAAATTAATTTTTTTATTTTTCCATGTTTGCAGTACATAATGTTTACACTTCTTGTATGATTTTGCTACATGTACATAACACATTCTCATTCTCTAATTACTTTTTTCATCCTTGTTGTAGTCAAGGCTTTCAAGGAAAACAATTTAATACAGGGTGCATAACTTATAGAATTGTTTTATAATAGTCACCCAAAGAGTCACATACAAAAATGTGCAGGAAATCTGTCCACACACTAAAGACCCCAAGAATTCAGCTGAGGGTCTGCATCCCCTCACAATGCCTCCTGCAAGTCTGCTTCACAGATCCACGCTGGGAAGGCCCAAAAGTCAGCAGTGGAAGCTAGAAAGTCTGTGTCATCAAGATGAAGGATCTGTGCCAGTGGGCTGAGGGTTCCGCACTGGAGCCAAGAAGCAATGCTCAGCGTAAGCATCAGGGCTCCCTGAAAAGTACCACGCCATCCTCATCAACAGTCAGGTCCTAAGCTCCTCCAACAATGAGAACATCCATGTTCATATCAGGAAGCCAGCGCAACAAACTTCTGCTGGAGACTGAAGAGCACGCATCTTCCCCCCCAGATCGAGGAAGCAGTAAAGCAAAGCCCAGAGCTCCCCAAGTGAACTGCAGCCATTCTCAGTGACAACAAGGTCCTGAGCCCCTCTGATGATGAGAACAGCCACGTTCATGTCAGGAAAGAAGCTTGACAAGGTTCTCCAGGAGAACCCACGGCAACAGGAGAACCAACAGCACTATGTCTTCTGCTCCAGTTCGCCCTTTTATGTGGGCAGCAATCCTCACAGGAGGGCCAACCACACTAAGCACGCTCAGCACCACGCTGATTCGTTCAGCTGGGTGTTAAACTGACCACCAGCTGCCAAGCTACCACAATCCCTACCCCGTACTCTTTCTCCCTGCCCTCCATTTCTTGATTCCCTTTCCATATGAGAAAAACCTTTCTCCCTAATTCCAATTATCTATTTTTATTTTTCCCTTTCATTTATAATTTTGCTTTCTTGTGTAGAAAAACCATGTGATATCTAAGCTCATGTGTTGGATTTATTTCACTCACTATTACAGTCTCATGGTACATGCGCCTTAAGTTTATCCTTCTTTATAACTGAGTAGCACTCTGTTGAGTATACTTTTTCTTTCTATTCATGCATTAACAGACATATAGGCTATTTCCAGGAACTAGCTATCATGAATTGTGCTGCTAAAAATATGGGTATTATGTATCACTGTCATGCAATGTCTTTAACTTTTTCAGGAAGATACTTAGAAAGGGAATAACTGAGTTGAATGGAATTTCTATTTTCAGTTTTTTGATGAATCCCCACACTGATTTCCATAGTTGTGTACTAGTTTATATCTCCTCCAGCAATGTAAGAGAATTCATGTTTTCCCATGTTCTTGCCGCATTTGTTACCATTTGATTTCTTGACCATGGCCATCCTTTCTGGGGAAGTCGGGATCGCTGTGTTGTTTCAATTTGTGTTTCTCTCCCGACCAGTGAACCTAACTGGATCTTCAAAGCACTGTGCTAAATAAAGAAAAGGAACATAGAGGGACATAAGTTGCATAATTCAATTTGTATCAAAGATCCTGAATAGAAAAATCTATAAGATAATATAGATCTAGTTGCGTATACCCAAGTTTAGGTGGGGTACAAGTGGATGATAGCTTGGAATTTCTTTTAAAGGTGATGAACACATTCTAAAATTGTGTTGATTGCACATACACGAGTATTACTGAAAGCCACTGAACTATGCATGAGTATGTGAATTATTTCAACATAACGTTTTTTTTTCAAAAAGATACAACTCTGAGAGAAATTCAGGAAATGATGTCATTTAACTGGTTGTGACCCTCCATTGCCTCCGGCGTAGATTTTAATTCGGATCCCAATATGGAAGGACGCTGGTGCACAGCTGCACTCCAAGCACACCCTGTGACACACCAGAGGAGAGAGGTGGATATGGCGAGGCGTCTCAGGAGTCGCCCGCTGAAACACATGGAGGATACAGGTCACAGGTCCGGTGGAGCAGAGATCACTGAACCGTGGAGCTCTGTTTCCAGTCCAAAGTAATCAGCACTGAAAAATTAACAAGAATACCCAAATCCTAAAAGCAGAATTTTTTGTTTAAAACCTTTAAATTTTCCTGAAAGGCAAAACATAGCTCACGTGTATCACAAAGACTCGATTGTGTGTGGTTGTTTATCCACTCAGGATGCTGAGAACCTGGCTTTGGTGGTTAGATATCATAGTCTCTCTTTTCATTTGAAAATGATGGAAGGATTCCTTAATTCACAAGAGGCTGGCTGTCTCTGGGTGATTCTGCAGGCCAGACTTGCAGGGGAGGTCATGGTATACAAAAATGTCCACAGGTCCATCAGGGCATTCCCCGCTCCACAAGCTAAATGTCCCTTCCAGGAGCCCCTGCTCCGCTAGCATCTGGTGTACCAGAGCTTCAAAGAGTATTCCTTCCCTTGCATAGCACAATAACGGAGATCGTACTGAAACAGTTAGTAACCCATTTATCTTTATAAAATGTAATTTAATAAAATATTTATGAGGTTTAATTCCAACTTTAAAAATAGGATGATAAACAAAACCTGTATTAATTTTAATTCAAGAGCAGCACATATTATTCTTCCTTCAGTTTCATGTAGACAATAGCTTGACACTTGCACAAGTTGAAAATTATAATGACAATTAGATATGCAGGTTTTTCTGGGAATATCTGCATTTCCAGTTACCTGTTTCACTGTCCCCACGTAATCATCCTCCACAGGAGGCGTGTCCACACTTTTCACATGTGGAATGTGATCAAGTGACTTGTTTAGTGAAATTGGATGCTGAAATTCAGGTGTGCAGACTATCAATAAGATATCCATAGTGTAATTGAGGCAGGTTAATAAAATAACTCCTAAGTGTTACTTTGGTCTTAGGAGCTATTTTCAGAAGTTCAATCAAGATAGGGGAGGCCCATGCATGACAATGTCATATGCCATAATCAGGCTGTTGTCATTTCACTGTTCAAGTGCCACCACGCTCCAAGACAAAGCTCGCTCCTTAGGTGAGTCTCCCTGGGGAGTTTCTGGATCCTCCCCTTCGGCATTGCATTTGGTTATAGATGGGTGTGGAGAGCGTGTTTTGCTTGGCAGTAGCTCAGTGCCATTATTCACGGCCTTCCACACGACATCCTAGTCATTTAGGGTCTCAGCAGTCACCGCTATCAAAACACGTCCATCCCTAACCCAGCCCAGAAGAGAACTACTTTATCAAAACTAGGAGAAGTTTACTAACCCAATGCTGGATATTCGATCAATGTTTATTAAATCGAACAATGAATCATTGAATTCCTTAGCTGTTCACTCCTAATTATTTTCATATTATATTTAAAAAACTGTTACGAAAATGTTAGAACCTGAAAATACTAGTTCATAACGATCCAGGTCTTTCTAAAGCTTAAGCTTTGAGTAGGTTTGTTTCCATATTTTTAGAAGCTATCTTAACTCCATCCAACCACAAGGGAACTATTTGGTAGACTGCTACTTCTGTGCTAACTTGTGTGATGGACTTGCTCTAACTTTTAGATGGGATGGGAACTTGGTAGGGCACAGTGGATGAGAGGGGTTATTGTGAATGACTGTATGAATGAGTCAGATTGTTATTAACTAAACCAGGTTAAGTCCTGGTAGTTTGAAAGATGCTCACAATAGATGATAATTCAGGCTGAAAGGCTGTAGCAAAGACACTTGAAATATAGTGCTTCAGATAAACTTAATGAAAAGATTACTCTTTAACATAGAAGTCACAGAAATAGATAATAGGGGTCTTATTGTGCAAATCAGTGAACTGGTAACCCAAAGTTGGCGAGAACAGCTCTGCTTCTTAGGGTCACACTGGGTCTTCTGTCCTGCTGCCTGTTGGATTTTTAAGGTGTTATTTGGGTCTGGTCAAAGCTGTCTCATGTCAGGATTTCTGCTTTCCAGATTTTAGGAATGGAAGGGAAGTTTTCTTTGTTATGTTGTGTTGGGTTGTTTGGCTGGTTGTTTTTGACGCAGGGTCCCTCTGTGTAGTTCAGGCTGGCCTTGAGCTTCCTGTGTGACCCAGGTTGGTTTCTAAGTCAAGGCAATTCTTTTGTCTCAGCCTCCCAAGGGAAGGGCTGCCCTGCCAGGAAGGGAAGATCTGGAGGGGTGACATTTCTATATGAAAAGTTAACTCTCCTCATCCCCATTCACTGGTGGAAACCTCGTCTACATGGCCCTATGTCCTTGCCAGGAAGGCTGAGAAACATTATCATCTCTGAACAGCTGTATGTCCTATTCAAATTTCTTGACTTTTCTGGTTAAAAGGGTGGAGGATCATAAGATTATGAGTGCATTATATATGGTGGCAGTGATGCCTTCTGAGCCTAACAGTGATATATTGGTTGGATATTTACTATTTTATTTTTTTAATTTTTTTTTTTACCATTAAACCTTGGAATGGAGATGTAAATTTAAATTTGTACCTATTATAAGTAAAGTGAACAGGTAATTTGTAAAAAAGACATAAAAATAGCAGAATGAACATTTGAAGAGGTAAATGTCAGAATAATTAGCAGAAATAACAGAAAGTGTTATACAGGGATCAGGTCGAGGGGTGGAGAGGACGTCTTTGCCTGTGCATATCTTAGCTTAATATGATTTGTTATTTTGCTTTGATAAAACTTAAAAATATGAGCGCCAGATTTTTAAATGTATATTTATAATACACAAACACATAAGAGTAAAACCATCAGCCCTAACAGAAGCACATAGCAATCCCATCTCTAAAACTTCTCCAGGGAATGCTGCATTCCAAGTCATCATACTGTTTTGAAAATAGACACATCACAGCTCTCATCTCATCATATTTAATTCAGTCCTCAGCACTGTCAAATTTAAAAAGAAAAAAATTCACCACATTTGAGTCATTTGTAGGAAAATGGATAGATCTTGAGACCGTCATGTTAAGTGCAGTAAGTCAGTCACCAAAGGTAAAATATCATATGGCTTCTTAGTTTTGAGAAATCCCAAATATGAGTAAAATACAGAATAAACTAAAGAAGAGATGGTAAGAAATAGGAAGGTAGATTTTCTGGAGGTGGGATTTTCTGGAGGCGCCAAGGAGGAGGAAGTGAAAAGAGAACAAAAGTGATTGAGGTACAGTATATGAATGTATATAACATACACCAATAAAAAAGAAAAAGAAAACAGCTTCATCACAGATCTGTATGGTTAGACAGTGAACGTGCAGTGCACTTGACTGAACACGAGCTGACACTTCCAATCTCCGTATGCAGTGACCTTTCCCCCGCTGGAGTCACTGTTAATGAGCACAGCGAGGGATCTGACTTGGCAATGTCTCCAGCCCTCCTAGGACAGGGCTCAGCCCTCACCTGTCATTTGTCCTGTCCTCCCAGCATGGCCCTTGTCTCCCAGGGTTTCTGCATCCTCATGCACTCAATGGGCGTCACTTCTGCCTTCCCACCACATCTACTCTTCAAGGGACAGTTAGTGGAATCTTGTCACAGCCCAGGATGGAGAATTGGCCTTTATCACTTACACACTTAGAGTAGATAAACTCAATCCAGTTCATGAATTAATAATTGTTATCACCTGGACAGGAATCATAAAGCAAGAGACTACAAAAGTCACCATATTGACATTCTCTCCAAGTGGATTAGAAAGAAAAAATAGACATTTCTTCCCTGAAAGTGTAGTTTAGTAAGGCTGTTGCATCATAGTTTGTGCCAATGATTTTTATAACTTTATCAGACTTTATTTTTGTTACTGTGAAGTCGCATTGTTTATCTCAGCCCATAATTCTATATTGTCCTCTTTATTCTCTGCACTCACCCATCATACTATTTCTTCATTATTGATCCAGCTTTTTGATAAACTACGCATTTGAAAAGGAATTCTGTCTGTATCAGACACAATGATACATACTCTTTTTTTAACAAAATGATACATAATCCCATAATAGACTTTTGACTGGTATGAGATTGTGCCAGGGAGGACGCGGCACCTGAATATATCATTATTCCCTATAGCTGTCATATACCATTGCCTTTTATATGGGGGCCCAAAGCAAGGACCATATGCTACTGTTTAAAGTCACAAATAAACCAGCATGTGCTGTAGCCACGCCCTGCCTCTTGTCAGTCGTACCTGTAGATCAATATACCTGACTCCGCTAAGTTACTAAGTCGTTCATGGTATACAGCTGTTCCCTTTGTTCCAGGACTGTGGAGGCTACAAAACAATTTTGAACATTTTTTTTCCATTTTCTTCTTACAAGTAATTTCCTGTAGTCACCACAGATTTTTATTCGTTGAAAAAGTTCTCCATTGAGCGTTTTATGGCCATGGGTGAGTTACACTCCACAGAGTAATTCTGCATTTTTATGCCTTCTCTTCCAGTGAGGCAAGGAAATTGTTGTGTGGTTCATTCGAGGATCTCAGAAGTGAGATTGTAAGCATGGATCTGTGTCACCAATGCTGCCATGTTCTTGCTGCTGGGCAAAAAGTAGCGTATTACTTGTTACTGAATCGTATCATTTAATGTCAAAGTTGGTGAACATTTTCAAATGCTTTGTTTTTTAGTAAAATTAATGAGTAGGATCTCATTCAATTCAACTTTTATAAAAATAATTTAGCTTTGTATTTTCATTCAAAATTAGGATACCTATTATAGGTCTCAATTTTATATTGTATTCTTAATACTTACCCAAACTCACTGACTCAGTTTTCTCATTAGTTACAAGGAAGAATTTTACATTATTTCAAGATAGCCTATTCTCAAGATCTACTTTTTAAAATGTCTTAAAAGAATCTCTATGCTTATGTTGAAATATTATTCAGCACAATGAATCATCTAGTCACCTGGAATGTATTTCATACTGAATTATAATGCTGCTATTTTATACAGTATGTTGCCATTGAAAAGCAATTTCACATATGCTGCCTGATATAATTTGTCATGCACAATGTCTGGTGAATATACAGGATTTCCTCCATCTCACAGATCAGGAAACTGGTCCTCACAGAGCCTTGATGCTCTGCTAAACAATCACAGTACGGGGCAGGACTGGACCCAAGCTCTGAGCTGCCAATCCACTCATTGTCTGGTGGCCAATAGTGGTGAAGTGTCCCAAGGCACATGAAGTGGTCCTTATCCAGGGAGATATTCTGTCAAATTAAAGAAAACATTAGGAGTAGTCAAGGGCCATATCTGAGATAGTAATTGTATTGGAAGACAGTTCCAATGTGAAGAAGTCAGAAATTTCCTAATCATTTTGCTTGGATAAAGCCTCTCAGTCCTACTTGACATCTTTGTGTTTCTAAATTGGTTACCAGTTCAGTCAACAAAATGCTAAGAGATATGGCAGACGCTGAAGAGAACACTTATTCCCTTGTGCCAGGAATATGGCTGTGTGTGGGGGGGCAAGTGGGGTAAAGTGAGGGTCAGTAGGATGACATTGAGTCCAAAGTTCTAATTCCCAAGCACTACTGGGTCCTGAACCTGGGTTCTCCTTGGTGTACTGAGAGAGGAATGAAACCTGCCTTAGAGAATTGAGATGGTGAGCAGACAGGAAAATACTCATGCAACATTTAACGAATTAGAGTGTTGTACTCGTCTTAGTGGCTACTGTTACTAGTCCTGAATCATTTTCAGACTGGAGAAGTCATAGGGTATGCACTGGCTTTGCTTTCCAGAAAAAGCCTATCCACAAAAAATTTAGTCCCTTTTGAACGAATATCAAAGATTCACGTAAGAATATAAAATTTCATCACAGAAACTTTGTTTATGCTTTTGCACCAATATTCTAGAAATAAAGAAAATTGTTTTGTCTCTTAGCCACCAGCTAGGCATCCAGCCCTTGCTAATTTAGTTATCTAAAGTGAAATGTCATCGGAGCTAGTTAGAAAGAGGCTTCCTCCTAATCCTTTAATGAAGGTAGGACCTCAATAAAGTGAACACGGTGTCTTACAGCTCTGCTTTGACACACAAAGCCGAGGTGCTCACAGTCAGTCCAGAGGGGGAAGACACAGCCAGTTTCACTGCATCCCAGCATCCCCGGAGGAGGCAGTGCTGCAGGCCCGTAGCAGCGGCTGAGTTGAAGCCACACCCAGTCAGTGCTGGTGATGTCGCACCAAGCCTGTGCCAGAGGAGTACCCTGTTGCCTTCTGAGTGGGGTGCTCTGAAGAGGGCTTCAGCCTTTGGCTCCCACTGGATGCTCAGAAACGCTTACAAAGCCCCACGGTCTCTGAGTTGGGTGATCACAGAAACTCAGTCAAAAAGTCAGTACAGATCACCTTCATTTCTTCACCTGCCTTTGTGAATTTCCTTTTAATCTCTCTTCCATGTGCACATGCTTCTGTCACACTACTTATATGCAGGCCTGTCCCATGCTGTTTTTTTGGCACCCTTCCACACTCTTTCCTCCATGTTCTATATCACACACACACACACACACACACACACCCGGCAGGGACAGCACTGCTATTGCGTTGCAGGGAGAAGCTACCCAGGAGATAAGTCAGAGTCTTCTTTCCATAGCAGAAGAGAACATTTAAGAAGCTCTGTCAGTTTTGTTCCTTCCCATAGTTACCTTTGGAAAAGTCAAGATAAACTAGATTACTCAAGGAGAGTTACCAAGGGCACATATAAAAACAAACAAATAAACACAACTCATAAGAAATGAGCTTCCTCCCATGACTCAGAGACACTGCGTTATCTGAAAGTCTAGTAAGAGAGCTCACGCCAGATGCAAGCCCTCAAAAAGCCTCGGCAGCTCAGCTTTGGAGTTTTGAACGTCTCTCTGTCTCACAGTCTGGTTTCAGTTTTTACTGAGACGCAGATTCTACTCATACACATCCCCCTAGAACTGTCAAAATAATTTTCCTGGTGGAATAAAGAGACGGATGTGAGACCTTCTGTGACAATGGGTTAATAAATGCTTTCTCCTTGGAGGAGGGTAAAGTGTGAGGCAGTGCAGTTGCTTTTGAGCCTCACCGTGACTCACCTCTGAAACCTGCTATGAAAAGAAGATTCAGGGATCTGACACATGAAGTTTCTATTCCAGCTAATTTTGTACAGCAATGTGCAATATGCATTTTGATAGGTACCATCTTTTTTCATAATTGGTCTGTGATCCAAAATTTAAATATAAACGATATGTTTTGAAATAGGCAGAAATAATGACATCTCAGGTGTGTCATCTGGAAACTTTGTCACTTTCATTGGTTTCCCTAGCTTTCTGAGTCTCAGTTTATTTTATAATTAAGAAATACAAGAAAAACACTAGACTATATAACAAAAAAAGAAATACAGGAAATACAAGTACATGGAATATAAATATTCAACTTCACAAAGGATCGTAATACAATTACCTTTGTGACATGCTGTGAGTCAAGATGTAAAACATAACGGGCCCAGCAGGCAATACTTTCGGTGCTCTAGTGACAATGACGCTTCTTAATGTTGACATATTTTCTTGACACTTTTGTTATCTAAATATTACTGAAAAGTATAGTTTACTTTTTTTCTTTTCCAGAAAAAGTTAGATAAATACTGTAATAATTGCTACAGATCAAATGTTCACGTCCGACATACAGGTTCATATGTTGAAGTTATGTGGCAGTCATGTTAGTTCTCTTCCTGTTTTTTTAGGAGCTTCCTACTATGTTGTGCAACATTCACTTACCAGGAAAATAAGATAACCATGAGACAAAATATCACATATATAATGAATGCTTAGAATAGACATCAACATTTTCATAATGGCTGTTTATTGGCTATAAAACCTAAGAGATAATATCAAAAATAAATGCCTATGTGAACTACAACATAAGCACAAACAAAAGTCTACTACAGAAATAATCTTTGCTTCATTGTCACACCCAAGGCACTCTTCACACATGACAACTGCGTATTCCACACAGAAGTATTGCTTACATTTGTATCATGTAAGTTTTGTTTTCCTGTGTTTTCTTGTAGGGAACAATAGATAGATTTTGTTTTCTTGTTATTATAATAGGTCTTTGTGATGCTGTTGCATCTTCCTGCTCACCTGTCAGCTCAGCAGTGTGGTTCACAAGCTTTTTGCACTTTTCCCTGGGGAGAAACTTTTTGTTTTTCCTTTGCTGTAAAGGATCTCTTAAGAGTTCCAGTCCCAGTCCGCTAAGAAAATTTTCCCATGATATTTCACACTTGCTATTTTCTTTGTAAACTATAAACTATGCCATATATGTTTAGGATTGAGTAAAGCACAACTATTGACCAATGCTTTGTGTTTCAAGTGACATCATAAGTGTTGCTTAACTCACCAACAACATCTACTCCACCTTGCATTTTATTATAGAAAGTTTCCATCTCAAGCTTCTGTTTTCTTGAGGTTTCTCTATCAATATTTTCCCATCATGGGAAAATGTTGACATCAGCAGTACCAGTTTGTTTTTCTTTGCCATACACAAGGCCAAAGTTATATCTCTGAAATCCAAAAACTGTACAATATTGTTCTCCATTTTGAAATTGCAACATTTCATTTGGCATTTCTGTTTTGCTCCTGCATACTGCTGTGTTGGTCACCTTGTGCTCTGTTAGCAAATGTAACATCAGTTGGAAACTGGTAAAACAATTGTTGAATGTCACCTTCTGATTAACTTGGGAGGAAGGGGCAACAAGCCTGTTCACATCATTTGGTTTATTACTATGTGAATAAGGACCTCATGGCTGAGTTCCAGGGTAACTGTCTAAATTTAAATCACAGTAAGTCTTCACATCTACAAGGACATACAATTTTAGATCATATTTTGAGCTATTGCTTTTCTATAAGTCTTTTACATTCATGCTTTTACCATGAGAAACCCCTGCTAAGTACAGCAGATTTATTAATACTTTTAGTTCAGCTGGTGAAGTGTCATAATAAATACAGTTTTGAATATGGCTATTGGTGCTCATAGAGCATTTTACGTGCTTGTCAGCCTTTGTGTATTTCACAACATCTTTTAGCATTTATTCTTACAACTTCCAACGTTGAATAACAGTACTGGAATCCTGTCTAATACATTTCACTCCTGAAAAGATCTTCAGTATATTTTCATAGATAGTTCTAACATTGTATTATTCCATTTGGTTGTGTGGCCATTTTGAAATATTTTGACTAGTCAGACATGTACTCACATTGCTGTTTTCTTTGTCATCTGAATCAAGAAGGTCTGTATTCCCTTGCTGTATCAGTTAATTCTTGATCCATTTCACTGTCACAGGAACTTTGGCTCACATGAGCAATGTCAAAGTCATCATCATCATCATCATCATCGTTATCATTATCATATACTCATACCACTCTTCTGTTTTGTTGCATCCATGTATGAGTAATCAGATGATTCACTTTTGATCTCCTCCAAAACTTGAAAATCTGGTTTTTCACATGCCATTATACTAAATTGGGCTACTTCTTCCAAAAAAATCAAAAGAACGGGCCGGGGATTTAGCTCAGTGGCTTAAGCGCCTGCCTGGCAAGCATGAGGTCGTGAGTTCGATCCCCGGTACCAAAAAAAAAAAAATCAAAAGAACACTTTTTTTTAAAACAAATTCTTGAGGGGTATGAGTGCATTGGACTCTCTGTGATGCTCAGGTAAACATATACAAAACCAGTTAGAAAGAGCATAACTTGAGTAAAATCCCATTTTGACACATTTGCACAACTGCACACTCCAGGTCATTGGTCATACCAAATGGGTAAATACATAATTATTATCCTTGGGGAAACTGAGACCTACAGTTGGCTACTATAGTGATAAAGGGAAAATTTACAATAGAAAAGGTTCATTGGACCCAGTGTTATGTTCCACATAATATCCAAACATAACAATAGCATATTATTTCTTTCTTTTAAACTTTAAAAGCTCATTACTCTTTCTTGTCATACTGTCAACCAAACCCTTCATTACAATGTTGAGTAGGACTGGATATAGTAGACACTTTTATTTTTTACCCAATTTTAAGGGAAAATTTTGAGGTATATAGATGTGCAAGCAGATACTCTTCCTCAAATTAAAAAATTTCCTGATATTATTTGTTTTCTAAAGATTTTTAAAATAAAAGTATTATCTTTGTAAGAGATCATTTAGGAGAGATTATCTGCTTCACAAGACTGTTTTATGTGCTAAGTAAGATTTCTTGCATATAGTATTTGGTACAAGTATTTGCTCAAAAAATGGAAGTTTGTCTAAGTGTTAAGTCATATTTGGAGGAAGAGTATCAGGAAGCTAGGAATAACTTTAGAATGACCAAAAGATATAGGTCCAGAAAATCATACTTCATATGTTGACATTATTTTGAAATTAAAACGGAATACAATCTTAAATGAATAAAATCTTTCTCTTTTATAATTGGAAGCAGAATTCCCATCAAATATTCTGGGTGTCCACAAAGATGAGAACAAGGAAACTAGGGTAGGGTTGTGGCTGAGGTCACACAGTTGAGCTCTGGGCTCCTCACCCCCACACTTCACCTTGTCATTCCTGAGGCCTTTTTGATCTGCAAAACAATTATGAGGCAAGAGGTGACCTAGTTGGAGTGAAGGAGGCAGGGAGAAAGTTTCCTGTAGCTTTGAAGACTTCCTTTTCCTCCCTGGGTAAGCCAAGGACTGCGATGCTTGCTGACTGAATATTGGCAGGGGTTCAAAGGACAAAGTGGGCATCAAAGAGGTAGGAGCTTCTGTTCTGGACCAGGGCTCTGATGTTTCTAGCTGCTCTTTTTAAATATATTCTTCCTTATTCAATCAATAACTCACAAAAAAAATAATGGTCTCAACACCCATTCTCCTGATTTATGTCTGTCTACCATTCACACTCCCTAAAAGCAATGTATTTCTTTATTTTTGGGGAAATTTTGAAGTGGAGCTAGGTTTTGCTGCTTCAGTTTTGTAATTATTGACCATGCCCTGCTAATCTTTCACACATGCAGTTCCCAGGGGAAATTAAACACAGATTTACTGAAAAAGAAAAGTTTATTTACACTATGTGAAGGTTATCCACATGTGGCTATACATAAAACCAGTTCTTTTGGTATATTTCCCCAAGTTAGACCTGCGGTTCCTGCTGCAGGTCACCTAATATCCTCTCCACTTCTTAAACCCAGCCCATCCCAAACTGCCTAAGATCTTGCTTCCCAAACTCACTTTTCCCACCAGAGCACTCTTTGCATCAGTGCAGCCTTATTCCATTGTTTGTATTCATTCATCATTTGAAACGCACTTTTGATTTTGACTGTTCACTTAATGCTCACCAAAAAGCATTCCAAGTACCATGACTCTTTCCTCTATAATACACGCAGGCCACTTTTCTCAACATTGAGGCATATATTTTTAAGTAATTAATAATTCTCCTCCAGATTATTTTGTGTTTTCTACATATGCAAGCACAATCATAATATTTGCTTTTTCCTTTGAAGTCTTAGAACATTATTATTATCCTGGCCAAGAACTTCATTACAATACCGAACAGAACTGGCCATAATATGTGTTTCTGTTTTTACTCAATCAAGTGAAAATGTTGATACCATATTCTTCCTCAAATTAAAAGCATTTCCTCCAATTACTAGTTTGTTACTACTATGTAATGAATCAGACCTAATTTCTGCCTTCTAGTTACTGACAGTGAGTTGGTGAAAGAGCTAGGTGAATAGAGCAGGGTAGTTCAAGTCTATAACATGCCAGGCACAAGGTACTTTGGGACACACAAGAGAATCTACAACAGGCAACAATCAATGGCTCCTTCACACTTACAGAAGTCCAAAACAGCAGTCTTCAATTTGCAGAAAAATCTGATTTTTTAGTTATATATTTAATATTGTCTAGAAGAAGTTGATTTTGTGTTAATTACAAAGGCAGTACAGTAATAAGCTCAGTTCATGAATGCTTCTGTTTGTGAACAATTCATTCGCAAACAGAAGAACTGGGCAAAATTTTGCTGCTATGCATGAACTCCGCATCGTGTGATAAACACAACCATGGTCATCTGCCTCGGAATCGTGGAACAAATTAAGTTTGTGAACCCCGGTAACTGTACTAGCTTTTTATAAATAATAAGATACTGTAAAAACATATCACATTTTAAAAGATCACCCTAAATTATACTATCAAGAGATAAACATTGATTTTTTGTATCTTTTTAGAACATCTAATGGACACAGTACTCCATCTCTCATTTGTTAGGTGTATGTGTTAGTTCCCTTCACCCTCTACCTAATGCATTATAGACAACTTTTAAGTCTGTGAAAATAACTCTCCATTATCTTTAATTTTGGATGAGGCTGTCAGAGGCAATTACCGTCATGGTACAGTTTACATAGAGTTAAATGGATAAACAGCAATGTACACCTGGAGAATTAGCCATACCTATGTATCTTAAATCAAAACAAAAATACTGCATCTTTTCATCCCAAGGAAATCCCCCCATCAATAACTGGCCTTTTCATGGTGAGCTATCCTGGTGGACTGACAACTGGTGATCAACTTGTAGCCCCCAGCTGCAGATCTCCCCGCCAGGTCTCACATCTCTCTGGTTTCCATGCTTGTGTCCTGAACTAACGGCTTCCATCCACTTCCACTTGGAACTCTGGTCGCTGCTCTGGGGTCTCCTTCTCACTTCCTGACCTTCAGGTCTCCAAAAGGAATCTCCAGGGGTCACTCTACAGTGCCATTCACTGAATACATGTTTCCTCAGTCAACTAATGTTTCATTTCTTATCTTCCTCTAGAAAGACTTTGTAAACTTGCAACTGAAATGATTCAAACAGTATTTCTCACATGTTAACATATGTAGAAATTTATTTAAAAAAAAAAGAGAGCAAGAGAGAGAGAAATCTCAAGGAAACTTAATATTCATTAAGTAATTTTATTGGTATTATTTAAATCCATAACAAACAGAATATATTTCTTATGTTTAGAACTCTTGCAATATTATAGCTAAGAAATTCACAAATCAAATTTCTAAGAAAGCAGCTAGATGTGCTGATCTTCAATGCAATTCCAGCACTTTAGGAGACTGAGGCAGGAGGATTGCAAGTTTGACCCTAGCCTGGGTAATTCAGCAACTTGGTAAAATTCTGCCTCAATAAACGAAAAACAGTAGGGGATGGAGCTCAGTGTGAAGGCTCTGGGTTCAATTACAACACAGTGCTTCAAAACCAAAACAATAAACTTAATGGAGTGAAATTAGAATATGTGGCATTATTTATCATTATTTTAGTAATAATAGTAATATTTCAGCACTGGAGATTGAACTCAGACCCTTTGCACTCAACTACATTTCCAGTCCTTTTTTTGACTTCTCACATTTTGAGAGAGGATCTTGCTAAAATGCCCAGGCTGGCCTTGAACTTGTGATCCTCCTGCCTCAACCTCCCGAAGCGCTGGGATTACAGTAGATGCATGTCACCACACCCTGTGTGAATAGCATTAATTCAGTGTGAAGAGTAAGAAGCAATTTCCTTTCACAACATGCACTTACCATTGAGTGTGGTGGCATAGATTCTTTTAGGTGTATGCTACCTTTTACTGCCCTAATGTGTGTTCATTCATTCAACAGTTTACTGCCCAGCAATCTGCACTGTGGTTAGAGTAGCAAATGTCTATCTGCATTCAGATGAATCCCATTTTCATGTAAACAGTGAAGAGGAAGTCACAGTGATAAACTAGAAGGTTCTCTGCATGCCTCCCTCTCACACAATGAATTCTCCCAATGTCAAGCCCAAGGTTCTGAGGGCTCGGAGCCCGAGTCTTCTAGTCTCTGAAGCCATCCCACATCTTAACGGTGAAGCTTTGGATGCTACCTTGACAATGAGACCTAAACATTACTTCTTTTTGGAAAAGCCATACTTTTAATGTTTTCATGTCTAAGTAATCCGTCATAAGCTTTGCAGAAATTCCATATGCATTTAGCACTGCAAAGGCAGGAATCCCCTGGTGGAGTCTGGGAGAAGCCAAGACCTGAAAAAGCACAGGAAATGGGAAGATGAATCCCTGGCTGGCTGGAGGTCTGTTTCCTGTGGACCCGATCAGTGCAGCCCTGGAGGTGGGCAGGGTGTCTCAGGCAAAAACCATCAGGCAGGAGCAGTCTGAAGACGCTGAGGATCAGAGGAAGGGTTTACCCAGCCAGAGCACACTGAACAAGGGTTGAGTGTGGGGAGTGGAGATGACTGTGTATGAGGCCCAGCTTTGAGCATCTCATAGGAGCTTAGCTTGCCATGATGAGGGGCAGAGTTTTTCAAGGTGAAGAGGCAGCCTGAATGCAGACTATCAGAAAGTGCCCTTGGAGAGCTGGGTGGAGAGGAAAAGCCAGGGAGGAATCAGGGAGAGGAGTTAGAACCTTTTGAAATAACCCACAAAAGGGGTAATTGGGAGCTGGTCCCTGGGACTCATGCCTGGAGGTGGAAGAGGAACTGTTAGGAAAGCTGGAAAGTGGGAGGGAAGGGGATGGCTGAGGGCCCTCACCAACACCAAGGGGCCTGGACTGGCAGAGTCCGCACTAGCTGTGTAGCATCACACAGCACTGAGCACCTGGGCCAGTGTTCTGCTGAGGTGACTCCTGATCCCACCACAGCTGTGAGGAGCCACTGGGAGAGGCAGGAAGAAGAAAAGCTGAGGCTCCCTAGGGACACCACATTATGGTCTTAGCACAACTATTAACTTGACAGGAAGTCCAGAAGCATACCGGTACCACTGATGGGGGATGGGTGCAGCTGGTTATCTAGATGCTTGAGAATTTCATTATTGCTTTGTTTTATCCAGCAGGTCACAGTTATGATGGCTTCCTATTAGCACAGTTATAGATGTGAGGATTTTTTTTTATGTTCCTAGCTCCATACACTTATTTTCATTGTGAGATGTCTTCCACTATTTTTTTAATTTGCTCTTCTTGTCTCTCTTTCTCTTTTAAGCTCTAACCTAAAGCTCTGGCTTTCAATCACTAGATTCAGAATGTAGAGTTAATGAAAAGCAAACAGATACCAGCTTCTATTGCTTAAAAACATGAATTATTCTTCCTAGCTCTGAGGTTGGTTCTTTGGTGTCTCCAACCTTTGATAGTGCTGAGATGATCAGGTTTCTGCAGCTTTTGGGCATTTGTGAACTTCTAATGTCACCACAAGGAGAACCGGCAAGATCACTAATGGATTTTTATCACTTCCTGGAGGGGATACTTTTGGTGCATGTATGGAAAAACTTCATTTGTGTCTTCATATAAATAAATTTGCATGAAATGAATCTTACATGTTCTACATGTAAGAATTGTATATGATCATGCTTAAAAAGCCATAATTGTATTCTCACAAGCAAAAACCAGAAGAAAAAAATTCAAAACGAAAAGCCCTCAACTTCTGCAGTGCAGCAGGAGGTCAAAATATGCTTTTCCTTTCCCCATAGAGTACAACCAAATTATCTTAATCACACACTGCTCATGTATTGTATCCACTTAGGTCTTGTTTGCAAACTACAGAAATCACTCTTTTCAACTTAGCATAAGGAAATTTATTGGAAGAACCATTTTTCCCTACAGAATTGGTGGAGGAATGGCAGAACAAAAAGGGAAAACTAGAGAGCTTTCTGAAAGTAGGAAATTAGGTGGAAATTAGAAGGGACCAGATTTACCTTCCTACAGGAAATACAAACCAGAAAAATATACCAAACTGTGCCTTTTAAGATCCTAGACACTGGGCAATGAGGACGGTGATCACTGAGAAACCAAAAACAAATTATGGAAATTTAAGGATTATTCCATTGTATGACTTGAAGAGATTCTAAATTTTATTTATTAGTGTTCTACATTATTAAAGAATTGGAAGAAAACACAAAGAACATTCAAAAGAGATCATATAGGGCTCACAAAGCCTAAATTTATATACTGTTTGATCCTTTATGGAAAAAAATTAACCAACCTCTGTTTAAATATTTCAATAAAATTAACTACCTCTCAGTATGCAGCATGGGATATTCACACTAAAAGATAAATATACAGAATCCAATGCAGTAAAATGCACGAAGTCTGGTGTCCAACAGAAGACTGCAAGTTGTGTAAAGAAAGAGCAACCCAGAACTGACGTGAATTCTAGAAATATGAAGTGAGGGCAGGAAAATAATTTCTAGAATGCAGCCACCATGTTCAAGCAGGTGAATGTAACACAGAAGGTGATTTTTAGAACAGATACAAATTGGACTTCTTAAAAACTGAACTGAAAGTGTGAGAGAACACATACACTGGAAGGGATTAAAGGCAGATTAGACATTACAAAAGAAAATATTAATAATAACTTTGAAACCATAGAAGGGGAAACCTTCCAAAAATGAAATGCATTGAGAAATAGGATATAGGAAGCACCTCAGCACAGTGGGCACCACTTCATATGCCCACCAAACGTGTCCTTGGGACTTGCCAAAGATGAGACAGGAGGAGAGGAGAGAATATTTGAAGAAGTCCTGGAAATCTCCAAATTCTATGAAAGCAATAAGGCCATATCTTCATAAATTTCAAAGAAACCAAATCATGAGAAACATGAAAACTCCATTAAGATGTATCATGATAAAAATGCTCAAATCAGTGGTGAAACCAGGAAAAAATCATATTTGAGAAAAAATATTGTTTGTCTTTTGCAGCAATGGAAATGAAAAGAGTCATATATTTATAATACTGAAAGGCAAAAACAGCCAACTTAGAATTCCATATCAGCTAAATATCTTTCAAAATAAGATGAAATGACTTTCAAAACTTAAAAAGTTGAAAGAATGTATTACAAGCAAACTTGTATTACAAGAAATATTGAAAGAATTTCTTTGGGCAGAAGGCAAATAATTCCTCAGTGATTCTTGGCTCTAAGACAGGAAGGACGAGAAGAAAGAATCATGCCTGTATGTATGTAAGATTTACTTTTATGTAAATATATATAGGACTTACTTTTATGTAAATATTCTTAAATGTTATTGACAATTTATATGAAACTGTGGCATAGTGTGAAGTTATGATACATTAAAACTAATTATGTGTAACAATAGTACAAAGGCCAGAAGGGAAAAAAATAAAAATTTTCGTGCTTTATGCTGAATCATGCAGTATCACCTTAAGACAGAATTCAGTTATGTAAATATATGAAGTTTTAAGCCATAGAAGTATTACTAGACTAACAAGGAGTCTTAGTTAATAAGACAAAAAAAAGTAAAACTGAATAAAAGAAGAAAAAATAATGAATAACAGATATAAATAGAAAACAAATAGTAACATGATAGGCTTAATCTTAAATATATCAATAATCACATTAAATGTAAATGAACTACATATACCAATTAAAAGAAGATATTTTAAAATTTAAAAATGGCAAGCAAATTATATGTAAAGACAGAAGATTTAAAGAAAGGATAAAAAAGTTTTAACTTGTCAACAGTAATCTAAAGAAGCCTGAAGCCATGCGTGGGCCACTTTGGGGAGAACCAGATGCCAGCCCTCCCGGGGCACAGGCTGGGAGACAAGAAGAGCCAGTGTTCCCCACCCTGTGCTGTAAGCGACTGGCTGGTCCAGAGAAACACAGGCTGTGATGACAGTTACTGAGGTAAAATACAACTTCATGCGTATAGTTTAGTGTTTCACTGACTTTGCAGGCCTAAAGCTGGCAGTCTGATCATCTATCCAGAGGATAATAATACGCAGTACAGCATCTGTGGAGATCTCCTTATGAAGGTGGTGGCCATTGTTGATTCCCTATTATGTTTTGAAGTCCTGTGTCATTTTCATTGCCTTGTCTGGTTGGGTTTTATTCTGTTATGTCTTGTTTCACTTGACTATATCCAATGGCATGGGCAGCTACTTCAAAGATAACAAGATATGTTATGGTAGCCACTGTTGATTTCTTATTATCTTGTTTTGAAGTCCTATATCACTTACACTCATTTGTTTTTATTGGCCTTATTCTATTTTGTTTTGCTTGGTTTTATTCTATTTAAAATAAAAATTATGAAAAAGAACAGAAAAGAAACCTAAAATACTTAAATCAGCATCAGACAAAGTGAGTTTTTGGAGCAAAAGGTATTAGAAGGAATAAAGCAAGCTATTTTGTAATAATCCAGAGATTCATTTGTTAAGAATACATAATGACCCTCAGTGGTTATATACCCACATGCAAGCAGGGGAAAACAATTGTCACGCCCATTCTAGAGAGCTGTGGGATTTTGCTGTTTTTCCATGTTTAGATTCTTCCTGAAGTCTGAGCAGTGGAGTATCTTGAAGTTCTCACATTCTTTATTTTTTGCCAAGATTTTATTTTATACAGAATTTTTGCTATGATACCGCCAAACTTCTGCTTGTGATCATGCCTGTATGTGCGTATGTGTGTGTGCATTCACTAAATATCCTTCTTTAAATGAATGAATAAAGTTCATGGGTCTCAGATTTGGGTGGTCTGCTGTTTAGTTTTCTAGTGAAGTAAAGATGTTTGTGTGCCTGTTCTTTTAAATCCAGTAGCTCTCTTTGTTCATTTGAGTTTAATAACAAATTGCTGGTACCCACTGTACCTCAGCATCTCAGCTCCATTGCTATGCTGCAAGCTAAGATGCCTCATGTTAAACAGAGGTGCAATACCCTGTCCTACCTGGCAAATGTTCACCCACACATCGTCCAGGTCCTCTGCCAGGAGCAGAGTGCAGGACCATGAGAAGAGCCTACACCAAGGGTTGACTGCAGGAGAAGCCACTCCTCAGGGGACCACTCTTGCTTCTCCTGATTCCTCACAAAGAAAATTCACTTCTCTGTGCCTTCATTTCCCCAGCTGCAAAGAAAGAAGAAACTATTTCTTTTGTGAACACAGGAATGAAGATTCAATGACTAGGTTTAATGATCTCATTTAATTTCCTAACTAGATGTATTGCTAAATACGCAGTAACTTGCAATAGAAAATGTGTAGCTGTAAGGCTGCCGGCATCCATAAACCTTAGCGTTAGAAAGAGGCAGTGCGTTCACATTGCCATGGCTGTAGAAGTTCTCATGGATATCACTTCAGATCTGTTTCACTGCATTTTAGGAAAATAAAGATGACTTTAAGTTGGTTTTAAATGGTACCTTGAAAGTCATTGTAAAGCAAAAGAGAACCAGTTTTTGAAGAACCAATTCCACAATCCCTTAGACTCAACAAGAGAAATAATTTATATATCTTTGTCATAATATCACTTTGCATCTAATGATTTACATGGCCCAGAAAACTAGCATGGAAGTTTAAACTCTAATGCTAGCTTTTTTCCTAATTACTTGTGTCACTTCAGTTACATGTCTTCATCTTTCTTCTCCTCAGTTTCTTTATGGAAAGTACAGAGAAGATGTCAGAGGACATAGAAGCCACCACTCACTGTGAGTCTACTGCCTGCAGGCGTCGCTGATCGAGTATTGAAACCTTTCCCAGTGAACTCACCTCCTGCTCAAAAACTTTTTCATCGAGTGTATCATAAGATCAGATCTTGCTTGGTTTTATTGAATGCTTACTACCTGCCAGGCACAATTTTAACTAGGTTAATTATGATACACTTCTATGAGAGACACCCATTCAATACCCTTGTTTTACAGGCAAGGAAAATGAGACCCCAAAACTCATATATAAACAGCGATACAGGCCAGAGCCAAGCAGCGGATGATTTTCTACACCTTGGCACGTTTCCCCTGAGTTCTCGAGAGTCTACTTCACACAAGCATTATAGTTAGTACCAAAAACAAGCCACAAGCATTTGCTAGTGATTAAGTTCCCTCCCTTTTTTGGAGGTTTGCTTTGTTTCATTTTTTTAGTTCTTTCGCAGTTTTATTCCTCACACCAAGTGCAGGGCCGGCATCTGATGGACATCGAGTTAACACTGACGGAATAAATAAATGCTGTTACCGCACAGCATTACTATGCCTTAAACATATGCGTAGAAATTGTTTTCTTTTTATGTCATGAGAATCCTCTGCTGCAGCGCCCATACCTCTCATTTTCCAGGCAGCATCTTATTTGGTTTCTGCTTCAGTGCAGTAGTGCAGCTCCTCATTGGTTCGCTCTCAGGGAAACTGTTTATTTGGACCCCACATGTCGGAGCCCTACTTCAGGCAATCCTTGGTTGGGGGGGCAGTAATGATACTTTGCACGAGCCGACATCTGCCATGCAGGAGAAGTGGGCTGAGAACAGAGCAGCCCATTGATTGCCACCCTTGGAAGAACTGCAGTTGTCCAAAGATCAGGTGCTCTTGTGTGTAATTAGCAGAGACTCTCGGTCACCTAGGTAGTTGTTTGTCTAAGAAAGGAGACAGAAAAGCAGTCAATTTGGGATTATTTTGAAAGGATTTCATGGTGAGTCTCCGAACAGACCTACTGTGAGACACATACACACTGATAGGCCAGAAAGCCAGTGTTTATGGTAAAGCCTGTAGAATTAGAGTCAAGATAACCCACAAGCAACGGCCTTCCTTTAATTCTTATGCTCTTCCAGAACAAACTGGCGCCTAACTTACCCGAATCACAAATAATAGCATAAAAGCTAAAAATAACCCCCCAAAAAGTGCATATCTGAGATACTTATCAGTGATAATTTCTACAAATGAAGTTGAGTGTATTTGCAGTCAATAGCCTTGCTGGGTTTCTGGCACATACATCTGATGGCCATGACTTTTGAAATTACTTCTCTCTGAAAGCCAGGGAGAAGCTTCAAATAAAGGAAGTCAGAGCACGCTGACATCAGCTGCAGAGTATTATTAGCAAGGAAGTAGGGCACAAAGGCAGAGTCATACTCACAGGGGACACAGAGCCAAAAAGATGGGAAGAGCCGGTGGGAACGCTCAGTGATACTCACTGTGCTGCGGCCACCAGCTGGCTCGCCGTGGTCCTTGTACCTCTCCTCCTGAAGCACAGGTCCCTGGGTGCCACCCTCCCTGGAGAAATTTGCACAGCTCTGGGAAGAAAATATTGCGTGAATATATTGAGCTGAGAGAGAGGAGACTGGACTAAGATGGAGGCATTGTCCTTGTGCTAAGAAGAAACCAGGATATATTTTAATTAAAGCTAGCCAGCATTGGGAGACATGGTAGAATGGAGAAAGGAAAGAGTTGCTATTTAATTGCAGCTTGAGAGTGGCTAGAACCATGCTGACTAGATGTCAGCTCTCTTCCAGCAGGATGGTCCCTGTTTGGTGGACTAAGAGCCCAAATCGAATGGTAAATTCTGCTCCCTCCTTCCTCGTAGCCCCAGGACCCACAGACATTCTCATTCTGGTTTGTAATAATCCAGCACCTTCTTCTCAGACCTACGCATTTCCAAAGAGGCCCAGGATTCAAAACCATTCCTGTCTGCCTGCTATCGACTACACTGTGTCCTCTCCAAATTTATGTGCTGGAGCTCTGAACTCCAACACGATGGTATTCAGAGATGAGACTTTGGACGTCATTCAGTGAACATGACACCTTGAAGGTGGGGCTTCCACTGGGGGGGTTCATCTACTTATAAGACACTGGGGAGTCCCAGCCCTGCCTGAGGGAACCGAGGAGAAACCACAAGGAGCACACAGAAGGTGGCTGTCGCAACCTGAGGGAAGAGCCCTCATGCAGCCCTAGCCCTTCTGGCCCGCTGACTTCAGATTTTTAGCTTCCAGAACTCTAAGAAGTATAGTTCTGCTGTATGTGGTGCTTTGCCATAGCAACCCGAGTTGACTGAGACACGCTTTCTGCTCTGTGTCCTTCAAAGTCACCCTAAAACAGAATCAATGCATGGTGTAAAACACATTCCTTTTCAGTTAGGGGCTCTGATGACCCAGGTTCTTCCACGAGTGAGGTAACAGGCTCTGCCAGCTCTTGCTCTCTCCCGCAAGACAGTGATTTAGACAGGTAAGTGGAAGGAGAGGAGACCTTCTGATGGTACCGGGGTCTCTTTCAAAGCTGCTCATTGCAAAATGAGTACATTCGGCGTAAGGGTGGTGGGGGTGTTCTGAGAAAGGGTTGTGTCTCGGGTTTGTTCTATAGTCTGTGGCATAGCTCCACCATTACTGACAGTAAAGCAGGGGCTGGAAAACGAGCCCTGTGCTTTTGCAGTGGCCGGATAGAGTGGAAACAGAGCATGGAGGCTTCCATAAGTTCAAACAGCAATAAACATAGTTTATTTGTGGCCATCACCCTACCCAAAGAGCCACGTGGCCACGGGTACCCACTGTGGGCTTGGGGATGCACTGTCTACACCTCCTGCTCTGCTCAGCCGGTGCCCCCGGTCCTGGTGGGGAAACACTGAGCCTTTGGTTGCACTGCACCATGGGGAGTACGGTGGCTGCACCCAGTGTGCTTACCACCACCATCCTGATCCCACCTTCTTTGAGATTTCCAGTGGGCAAAGAAATCAACTTCGCGGAGCCTGAAAGACAAGTGCCTGTCTGATTCCTGTCATCCCAGACCTCAAATCCATCTCCAAGGCTGTGTCTAATGTATGAGGAAAATTATTCTAAGACATTTCAGAAAATCGCCTCACATACTATTCTAGGGTCCTTGTACTCTTACTTTAGTCCCTGTCAAAAATGTAAATGGCATATAATAGTAACATTGTACTTAAGGAAGGAGCCATTTCCCCCAGAGCAGTAGGTAAAGGAACGCAATTTAAATGACATTGCTTTTAACTTTCCTCACCTTTGCCCATGCGACTCTGTCCTTGTTCATCTCAATTCTAACAGGATGAAGCTAATGTAAAGGAGCTCTGAAATCCATGACAAATGTGAATGACTGAGATGGATGAAGGGTGCCTTGAAGAGTTATTTGGGCCAAAAATAACTGCGGTAATTCTTAGAGCTTCCCCAGGAACTAATGAAAAATCACCCAGGGAGTCCTCTATTCACAGGAATAGGGACGTTGCTTTTAAAATATGCAGAATCTCCTTGGGAATTTGGAAAAGGTTTGAAGAAGTAGCATGAAACAATGACCAGAGTTGATAACCGGAGCACATTTTAATGTTAAATTCCCCAAATGTGAGGTTAAACCCAATACTCCATGTGCTAGAAAGGCACTTAAAGCAGGAGTGGCTTTGCTCTCCAGGGAACAATGGGTAATGTCTAGAACATGCTCCATTGTCACCGTGTGGAGCAAGTGCTACTGGATTCTGGCAGACAGAAGCCAGAGGTGCTGCTGGAGAGCGGGGTGGTGCCACTTCCCACGTACCCACAGCAAAACACGATACGCCCCAAAGGCTAAGAAACTAATTTAAAGAATGCACTTCTGAAACAGGATGACAAAGACACTAAAAGAAAAGCATTCAACTCTCCAGAAACAAGCATTTTCAACAGGTAAGGGAATTGAGATTAACCACTTGAAAGGTGTTCCATCGCAGCCTGTAATTAGATCCACTCACTGGGTTTAAATTCATAACTTATTGAAGTCTGAGAAGTCTGACAGGTCCCCCATAGATCCGAAGGAGACAATGGGGAATTCAGTATCCTGACTTTGTGGCCCACTCCGAGGTATAGGAACTATCTGCTAATGCACTGATGAAAAATTGTGAATTTAAAAATCCAGACGAAAAAGCACAGTAAGCACATACCTAGGAAGATTTTGTTGGTCAAATGTTAGGCCAAGGAGAAGCTTTGTCCTTGTGGGGCTCATGATGTGGTTTGGAGGATAAAGCTTGTGTGTGCCCACATCTCCTGCATGCTCAGGTGTTAAATGTGTGCTTGCTGGAGCCCTGGGATGTGTCAGGCCCTGGGCTGCCACTGAGCACACCATGAGGGTTCTTGCTACTGTGACAGATGGAACTTAGGTTCGAGGTGAGAGGATCGCCAGCCTATAGCATCATCACAGTGAAAATCACTACTGTGAACGTGGGTTAAATCAGGGGACTCTAACACAGTCAAGAAAACACAGGGGGCCCCTCAAGAGATGATGGAAAGGACGGAAGAAATCTTTCAAATGAGGATTCGAACAGGGAAGTAGATAAAATATTTTCAGTGCCCTTTTACTCTGAAATAGTTTTAAGATTCAGGAAAATCAAAATAAACACTATGAGGCGAAAAGAAAAGTTTCCTTTGTCTTGCCTATTTTCTCAAGTCCCTGTACTGTTTCCAGTTCTGGGAAGAAACTGCTGTAGCTCTTTTTGAAAGCCCCGGGATATTTGGGAACCCTCTATTTCGCTGGCTTCCCTCCATGTGCTGCAGGTCTAAAAATGCAGACATAAATGACAGAACCAATTATCAACCAGAATTTACCAGGAGAGAATTTGAAAGAAAAAGGGAGGCTTTATTTTAAGGAGAGAAATAGACTCACCAAGAGCAATGCCCTGCTCATTTTCCCACTGCACACCACCATGCTCACAAGGGTGCCACTGAGCTCAGTCCTCACTGGTTAGTCTTGAAATCTGATCAAAGGCTAAAGGTCACTGGTTAGCTTGGTACAGCACTGGGACTTCTCTGATGCTTCTATCTTAGGTGAGGCAGGGAGATACCTGGGCAGGGATGGGAACCTCAGTGGTTCTTGCAGACACACCTACTATGTGTGTGACTCATTGTCAGCAAATGGCCACCAGACATGGGTCCCATTGGCCACTTGGGACCCTTCTAGTGGATCTGGTCTCCCTAAAACAAACAAACAAACACACAAACAAACACTTTATCTTTATTCATAATAGCCCCAAAGTAAAAATCTAATTATGTTGGTAATTGTTGTTGACCAAGAAGAAGCAGTAAAATGCCTCCTTCAATCAAAAGGGTGAGAGTTCTTCAGTTAGTAAGAAAAGACAATATAATAGGCTGAGATTCTTCAAAGTTTTTCACTAGTTATCAATTTTCTGATGATGCTGTAGGACATTGACCCTCTCACCTTGAACCTGTTCCATCTGTCACGTGTGTGACAGTTAATCTTGACTGCTGGCTTGCTTGGATTGAGAGAGATCTAGGAGATTAATGGAGCACATGTCTGCATATATCTGGGTGTATACTGGGGCTCTGAGGCCGGGGGGAGTATATCGGTCACCAATATCTATATCGGTCACCAATCCCTTCTTTTGTATCGTTAGTTCCCCGCAGGCCATTAGTCAAGCAGCTTTGGTTCACCACATCCTCCCACCACGATGTCTCTGCCTTGGAGCCAGCTGATCATGGACTTAGCCTCTGACACTGTGAGTCCAAATAAATCCTCAAGGAAGCTGTGAGCATCAAATACTTTGTCCTACTGAAGGAGAGCTGACATATATATATATATCTTCCATATTATATGGAAGATATCTATCTATCTATCTATCTATCTATAGAGAGAAACATTATTTTAAAGCATATTCTTTGGACATTCCTAGCTTCACATTAATCTCTTATCATAGCATACTTGTATTAAAGTTCATTGAATAAGAAATAATCCCATGGTCCACTTTGGATTCCTTGGAAAATATTGTTACTTTCAGTAATTTCTTTTTTTTTAAATTTTATTTAAAGAGAAAAAAATAAAAACAAAAAAAGGGTAGAAATAATACAGAATTTAAAAAAAAAACAGTAAGAAATCACTAGTTGATAAATTACATATTGTCCTCTTAGAAATAGTTGGTCATGTTACAAAATTGAGGCATACAAAGTAGACATTCAAATAGTGAGGCTGCAAACAGTTCTGTTCAACAGTCCAAAAAACTTAGTAATATGGATATCAGTCCTACACACTTAAACATACATGCAGTTATATCCTTTAGAGTACTTTCTTTCCCTCCTTTTGCTTTTTAAGTCCATTATCTGTTTAGTTATATCATGTTTCTGCTTGCTCAGTATCTTATTGATCTATTTGTTGTTACTTCCTTTTTAATCACCTTATATAATTCTGTTGTTTTGTTTTTGACTTTCTCTTCATCCAGGTCACATGGATTCTCTTTGGTGGGGTTGAGAATTTTTGGAGGTATTTTGTTACCTTGTTTTCTCATGTTCCATTTTTTTTTATTTAATTTTTTTATTAACTTGGAGGTAGTAATATACAACAAAACAGGATGGAATAAAGCCAATTGAGACAGTGTAGTGAAATTGGTACAGAACATCACAGCAGGTCACCAGGCAACAGTAAGAGGCACCATTGTGTATCTTGTTATCGTCACAATAGTTGTTCTTTCAATCAGGTAGAGCAAAATCAAAAGCAATACACAACATTATGGAACTTATCAAAACAGAATATTGAATAGAGCAACACCATTAATCAGGACAAAGCAAAATGGCGATAAAAACATCTACCTTCAAAGAGATAGTCCAAGGAAATTCCCCCACTCACTGCATTACATACCGTTAAGCTCCCAAGAGATGCCAAGATCCCTGGATCTCACTTGTTAATGGGGGCGGCAGGGATGGTATGTTTGATTCTAAGCCCCGGTAGGCAACAGGCTGCTTGCTGGGTTGCTCAGTGCCCTAAGTTCCAACATGGCCTACTTTTAGTAATTTCATGAGTACTTTGAAGGTCTTTGGCCACCGTGGTCCATATGGAAGGCTGAGTTATTAGTTATTATTATTTTTAGGGTAAGATATACATAAGATTTAACAATTCAGCTCTTTTTACAAGCTCAGTTTAATGGTAGTCATATTGTTGTGCATCCACCATCAAATATCCATCTTTGGAACTTTTAAGAACATTATAGCACAAGCACCTGCCTGGCAAGTTTGAGGTCATGAGTTCGATTCCCAGTACCCCCCCCCCAAAAAAAATTCCAAAATGTGACTCTATGACCATTAAATAATTGCATCCTATTTCTTTCTGCCTATAGTGTCTGGTCCCACCATTACTCTCTGTCTCTATAAATCTGATTTATTCCAAGTAACTCATGTAGGCTGAGTGCTGAGTATCTGTCCTTTCATACCTGGTTTATTTCACTTAGGATAAATTTTGAGATTCAGCAATCTTTGAGCCTGAGTCAGAACTTCATTTTTGAAGAATGAATATATTCTACTAAGTCTATACATTGTATTTTGTTTATGTATTCATTTATCAGTGGGCATCTGAGTTCCTTCTACCACATTTTGGCTGTTGTGAATAATGTTTTTGTGAATATTAGCATACAATTATCTGTCCAAAATTCTGCTTTCAGCTTTTAGGGTTATGTATCCAAAAATGAAATTGCTGGAACAGGTGATAATTCTGTTTAATCCTGGGGGGAACAGCCATGCCATCTTCCACAGTGACTGTACCCCGTTCGGATTTGGTTCCCCGTTTCCTTGCCAACGAGTGTTACTTTCTGGGTTTTGTTGCTGCTGCTGCTTTCTAATTGCCATTGTCACTGTCCTTAATCGCCATCCTGATAGACATAAAGTGGCATGTCGCTGTGGTTTTGATTTGCATTTCCCTAATTATTAGTGATAATAATGAATGTACTCTAATGTGTTCATCGGCCATTTTTCTATCTTTGTGGGAATTTCTATTCAAATCTTTTGCCCATTTTTACATTGGTGAATGTGTTGCTGAGTTCTAGGGGTTCCTTTATATGCTTTTTGACATTAACGTCCAATCAGATACATGATGTGAAATAAGTTCTCTCATTGGGTGGGTCACTTTCCACACTTTCTCTGGTGTCTTTTAACACACAGAATTTTCAGTTTGATGTTACTGATTTTTCTCTTGTATTCCTTGCTCTGGGTGCCATGCTCAAAAATTATCACCAAATTTACTATCATAAAGCTGTCCCTTTATGTTATCTTCTAATGCTTGAATTCTATTTTAATTGCTTCTTTTTAGAGATTCTTTCTTATACTTACTGATCCAAGAAATAAAAATCCTTGTTAAATATAATTTTTGATACTTACTCTTTACAGTGCTTCAGATGTCAAAAAAAGATATTTATTCAGGCTGACAGTAATTTTACAAACAACAAGCATGTTTGGTGAGGGGTGGGTTATGTATAAAGTCATTGGGAGATCTTGAAGTAAACAGTTTGATACACTGGACTACAGTTCACCATGTTTCTCAGAGTTATGCGCGAATCTCTTTGCAAATAAGTGTGCTTTGTTTGGGTCACGCGGGCAACAATCTATGGACTGTGTGGAGTCACTGTGGGGTAAGTGGTGGCGAGGAAATGAGGCCCATCTGCTGCAGCAGAACATCAGAGAGGCCATTCATCACGCGTATCTGTATTCCGTTGACGCGGACATAATGGAACTGAATTATAGAGATGATATTATGGAACAGAACACTGGCGTGTCATGAGGCAGGCTGCTTAACACGCTGCTAAGTGAGAGGCTGCCTGGATTTGGAATTCACGAGCAAAGAAAATGTAAAAGACCAAGATGATTTTGACTCTTCATTTATAGCTATCCCAAAACCATTTATTGAACATAAAACAACTTACATTCTGGCTTTAGAAGTTATAGAGTCATAGCAGTAATAATAGAAAAAGAAGAAAAATATTAGGGATTAGTCACTACTGCTCAGCTCAAGAATCCTCACCTGCTTGATTGAATGAATATATTCTGCCTTCAATAAAATTGAATTGATACCAGGTGCCAGGAAAACCAAACTGAATTGAAATTCAGTTAGGTTTAACAAGCAGTGCTGGAACAACTGGATACCTCCTGTGAAAGAGCAAGGTTGACCCCTTCCCAACACCAGAAACAAAGATTAACTCAGATTGGATTCATTTAGAAGAAACTGTTATGCTTTGTAGGATCTTGAGTTGGGCAAAGCTTTTTTTAGAAATATCAATGTAGTATACATGATAACAGAAAAAAACAGGGAAGTTTTACATCATCACAATTAAAATTTTGTTCATCAAATGTTACCATGAGGAAAATGAGAAGACAAAACACAGGAGGGAAAATATTTGCAGATCATATACCTACCTAGTGACTTCATATCCAGAATGTATGAAGGACCACAATACTAAAAAAGACAAATAATATAATTTAAAAATGGGCAAGGGTCTGCCTGTGTCTCCTATGAAGATATGCAAATGGCCCATAAGCACATAAAAAGATGGTCAATGTCATTAGTCAGCAGGAAAATACAAATACAAACCACAAGGAGATACCAATTCACCCCCATTTGTGATGTCTAGAAACAAAATGTCAGACAAAAACGAACTTTGGTGAAAAGGTAGAGAAAGCGGAGTCCTCCTAAACCGATGGTGGAGATGTACTGTGGTATAGCTTCTGTGAGACAGTTCTCCAGTGAGTCAAACAGAGCTGCCACACAATCCAGCAATTCCAGCCCCTGGTAAGTACACAGGAGACAGGAAAAAATGTGCCTGCACAAAAACTCTACAGGAGAATTCACAGTGGCATTGGTATTAATGGACAAATGTCAAGCACCTTAAATGTTCATGAAATGTTCATGGTATTGGTATACATGCAGTGGAACATTCTTTGGACAAGAAATGAAGCACTGAAATGCATTAAACATAGATGACCTTGAGAACACGCTGCATGAAAGAAGCCAGTCACAAAAGGCCACACAGAGTATGGCTCAATGTATATGAGATGGGCAGAAGTCCACAAGTGATAGAATAAATACATAGCTGAAGATGACACAGACATAATGGATCATCATGCTTGAGGGATTTTCTGGGATGATTACATGATCTGAAACTAGGTTATATTGATTGGTGCACAACTGTGAATATTTTAAGAACAATTAAATATATGCTACAAATCGGCAAATTGTATCATGTATAAATTGTCTCACTAAAGCTGTTTTAATTATATTACTGATAGAAATTTAATTTAGGAGTGTCTCTGACAGTGGAAATAAAAGGAAGTTAAGATTTGGAGTTCTCAATTTAGAGAGAAATCCTCAAGTTCTAGTCCTTGTAAATGGTTTTTCTTCATTGAACTTGAAATCAACTGGCTGATTACTGCTTCTTCAAGGCATTTATTCATCTATTCATGCCTGTTTATCGCAAAAAGTGAGTCTGTCTTAGTTCCTTTTCTCTCATTGCTGAGACAAATACCTGGAACTCAAGTTAAAGGGGAAATGTTTGATTAGCTCACAGTTTGTAGAGGTTTCAGTCCATCGTCTGGCTCCAAGGCAGGGTGGCACATGGCAAAAGGATAAACAATCATGGTGGTGGATGACAGTAAAAAGCAACAAGAGAGGGAGGAAGACAAACCTCTTTCTGCCTCTCTATTGTATGTAGGGCACCCGCCCTAGGGCAGCTAGAACACTCATACCCTTAATCTCAGCACTGGACTATGGTTCAATCACAAGCCCTAGGTTCAGCCACCTCAGAAAAACCCACTCCATGACTGCATGAGGTTTTGTGGGGACATCCAGACATGAACAACACCAGGGTACAAATGTGGAAGATACAAAATGCTTGTTCTGAAGCTCACCAAACAATGGAAAGTTACTGTAGTATGTGTATGAAGTGGGGTCACAGTGCGAAAGTCCTGGCTCTGTCCGTGTTTGTGTTCTTGGGAAACGGGCGTCAAGAAGAGGAGATGGGAAAGAAATTAAGGGTTTGCCAAGCTTTCAAGTGAAGATGTTGAGTCAAAGATGCATTTTCTTCCTTCAATTCATATATAAGTTTTGGACCATTGATCTCATGCTCTTTAGAAAGTTCCAACCAGAAGAGTTAACTATAAAGTGTGGCTTTTCCTATCATGTTCACAGTGGCTATTTGGATCACAAAATTGTTTACCATTTTCCTTACCATATCTGACAATCTTTGTGCTCCACTGAAATATTTTTAGTTGTTTTCTAGATCCATATGTCTTATGGAAGTGTCTTTGAGGCAGTAGATCAACCTGAGTTAGACTCTTTCTCCTGCTACTTAATAGTTCTGTGCTCTGCATAATCTTTGGTTGCCTATAGACTACGTATAAACCATTACTATATATAACTGATATGGTTCTAGAAAGATGAAAGGAGACAGAGTATATAAAACAATCACATCATTGGTGTAATATAAAACTTCCCTACAAGATAGTTTGTGTTTTTCTGTATTTTACAATTGCATTTCCTTATATCAAATCAATGAAAATGTTTCAATTTCCACAGAATATTCTATTCTCATAGCTTTTGCACCTCAGTGAGCTGGAGTATGGTTGTTCAATAAATATGCTGTTTAGTAACCTATTCAATCAGGACATAAAGAGTTACAAAATGGGGCTTCCATTACAATAAAAATGCCAGAGTCTGAACACACGGGGCCAAAAGGCTAAGAAAATGAGAACCACAGAAGCAGAGGAACCAGGCTATCTGTGAATAGGAGAAGACGGGGCAAAGGTTCTTTTGAAAGAAGGTAAGATAGGAGGTTGGAGCTCGCTGGACTCAGAGGCCAAGGACAACTACAAATAGAGCTCCCGGGCAGTGGCCAGGAGCTGTGATGTTAACAGGGGCTGAACCACGCCTGCTGGATCTGTTTCCAAATACAGAACAAACACCTCGATTCCCCACCAGGAAGGTGGAGTGGTCTCAGTACTCTTCCACATTGCTCTGTAGACTGTCCCTCTTTCTTTCTAACTGGAAAGATTTCCTTGTGCAATTGAGATATAATAATCATTTAACACACACACACACACACACACACACACACACACACACGAATAACCTAAATGCCATTTCTTTCTGGATGTGGCTGCTTTCAGTGAGTCTACTCTTACACTCTTCTCTCTGGATGGAAAAGTACCAGTTTCTTTCAAGTGTCATGGATGTTGGGCTTGATGGATGCTGAAATATGTGCACTGAAAAGTGAAGAATAGAAGTGTCAGCTCTCATCCTTGATGTTCACCGAGCTTTGTATGGTTTTTCAAAAAGCCACTTCATGGAGGCAGGCAATACCCTTTTTTAAAACAGTGTGGATATGCATAGTAGAAGGCACTATTACCACCATCATGACAAGACCCTGCCTACCCAAAGACTGGTCTCTGTTTATAGATTCCCTTTGTCCAGAGCTTTCTTTATGCAATAAATGGCATTTTTAGCCAGTGTAACTGTTGAAGGAAGCCCATTATGTTCTCACCATATACTTTTTCCAGACCTCCTCTTAAATTTGCTTCTGAACAGCAATCACTAATAATGTATACTGTTGCTGTTGTTGTTATTGTTGTTGTCATCATTAATGAGCCTCGCATACATCATTTTAAAAAAGAAAACATTTTCAATCCACTAGGTAAGGAGCCCATTGAACTTAATGCCAGCAATCGTGACTTAGGCATTACTGCTCTCCTGTAAATTTAGACTAAGAATTGCAGGACTGGTGAGGAGACATTAGGAATATTAAGTTAAAAGTCAAGGAAATTTTGGATGCTCCCCCTCTAAGTTCACACTTCTTTTCTGCACAGTATAGCTGTTTACGGTTTATAAGCATCTGTCATGTGATTATTTAAGAAGCTGTGTTCAATAAGACTGCTTCATTCTGATTATATGTAGCCCTACATATATATCAGACAGGCATCATGTTGTTGAGTTGTTATATATATTCTCATGCCAGAAATGGCCAGCAGCTAGAGGAATTAAAAAAATAAAAAGGGGGCTAATCTAGTATTTTCCAAAGGAGAGGCTGCACGAATATTGTTAGCATCACTGGGTTCTACTTTGCTATTTCTGAAGTGCACTGTACTTTTAATTACTATTTTCCAAAACACATAACTAGGATGAATTTAAATATAGTATTTATTGAATGCTTTTTACATACAATAGTTCACAGAATACCAAAGATGAATCTGTCTTCAAGGTGTATACATTCTTTATTATGAAATAATGTGGATTTCAACCCTTATTCATGGCTAGCAGCATCACTCACTGAAAACAATTTTCTGCTACTTAATAATAAAAATCTACTCAGAAAAAATGAGAAGCCCATTTGTCCTTAGGTACAAACTAGCACAAATTTGTTTGAGGATACAATTTAGTGAGTTCTGATTTTTCCTACTGTCTGCTGGTACTTTTTACTTTTAATCCTCTACTCTTAATTCTTTTGGAAAATCCAGGAACTCCTTCCAAGGGCTAGGTATGCACAACTCAGCTTTCCCACCATGAACTTGCTGGGTGTGCCATGTATTTTATGTAACTGATGCAGCACTGCCCTGTGAACTGTTATTCTTCCCATTTCACAGACGAGTCATGGAGACACAAAGTGAGTTGACTGAGGCATCATTGGCATAGACAACATGCACAGGTCAGTGTGGAGCCAGGCCTGCCCCGAAGAATCCCATGGTCTCTGACTGTTCACTTGTTTGACACTTTGCTAACAGTGGAGTGCTGGAATGAAAGTAATCAAGCACCTTGGGTACTTTATCAGTCATTCACACAGTGGGAATTTTGGATGGAGAGAAATTTCTGTTCCCTAAAGTCTTATAAAGGAGGTGCCATTAAACTTTTGAAAGAATTTGAGAGGGAAAAGGGAAAGGCTTGTGCACTTTGCTGTGAATTTTTAAGCCAGTTTTTTTGTTGATCATCATTTGATTTATGCAAATCTGCACAAAAATGAATTCCTCCTCAATAGAGAAATGATGCGGGCCACGGTAGGGTAATAAAGACATTTAATTTCTTCAAATAAAAACAGGACAGCTAAAAACACTTTGATGGTCTTTTAGCCAAAATATATTGTTGACTTTTTCCCATAGGTAATATTTCTACTCCTGTAAAGAAAATGAAGTATATATTTGATTGTTCAGAAATATATACAAAATATAGCATAGCTATGGTTGTCATGAAGATCGTATATTTATATTTGTCATGATGTTGCCTTAAGAAAACCATTAAAATATCAGTGAAACATAATTTGAGTTAACACTGAAGGTAAGTTTTTAAAATTCTTTCAGAATAAACTAAAGTATTTGTTGAACTATGCTTTTAAAAATAACAGTTTCCCATGATCTAAGAAATGCGTCTTTTATTTCACTCTTTCCTCCAGGAAGTGATCACAGAGGTCTTTGATATTTAACATTAAAGGGAACCAGCAGGTGCAGCTTCTGGGATGAAGTGATCATCTTGGTAAATTCACTTTTCTGACAAAAGCAGCAAAAATAACGGCAAAACTGTCAAGACCAATAATTTCAGAAGTCTGAAAACTCAGTCAAAGCCACAGAACAAAGTTTATTCAGGGAAACCCGTTAACCCCAGGAAGAAGAGTGGGAGTCTTCCGCCTTCTCTTTCCCTTCTCCCTTTTTCCACTCTTAAGAAAGAATACTGACCTCCCATCCAACAAAGAGAACTGATACATTTGGAACTTTGTTCAAAGGTCTGTTCCCAGAACTTGCTCAATAGGTTGGCTGGGCATGTAGCCCCCTGGTGCTCCTCTAATGCCAAGCATTGATTGTTGTTTAATTGGACTCTGAGTTCAGAAAAAGCCCTGGCCCTAAGAGCGTGAGCAGAAGCGATAGCCACCCACTGGAACTGTGAGCATCATAGTCGCCCACATCCGATTTCTGGTGGAGTAAACAAGAGTATGTGCAGAAATCCAAAAAGAAGATCTAGGTGCTGGTTTAGCATAATGTAGTTTGAAGTCTCTGACATGATCTTAGATATCTAGAAGGTGAGGCAAACATGCAGGGCCCTTTGAGCACGCAGCATGAGCTGGGAAAGGAAGTGTTCCGGTTGTTGTTGAGACTCAGTGTAAGCAGGAATTAAGAGTTAAGGGCGACTGGTAAAGTGCCCAAGATTATGAAGATCTTTCATACACAAATCCCCTTAGCAAAACAGTGAAGACTTATCGAGTCAGGGTATTTAGAGAAATAATTTGACTTATTATTAATGGACTAATACACAATGGTGCTTCAGAGAAAAACCCTATTAAGACAGGTTTAAAAGAGAAAGCAAAAAAAATTTTTAAACAGTGCTACAGTTTGTATATGGTTCAAGTACTCTTCGAGGGTTTGTGCACTGCAAGCTGCATCCTCGTTGTGGGACTTTCGAGGTGGTAGAGTTTTTAAAAGGAGGAGCCCGTGGCCCTTGGAAGCGATTAATATAGTGCACACGGGACCCTGTTAGTTCCCTGAAGAACAGGTTATTACATAAACAAACAAGGAAGCCTGGTCCTTGAATCCTTCTGACTTCTAGCTCTACCACGTGAGTCCTCTGCGTGAGACATTTCTCTTTGTTGCCCACACATTGCAACAAAAACTGGGAACTTTCTCCTTCTGCCTTGCTGTTCAGTCACCAGAAACATGATCCAAAAAAATCTCTTTACAGAGTATGAAAGTACCCAGTTTCAGAAATTTTGTGATTAGCACAGAAGACAGACTAATGTAAGCAGAAACCAAAGAACTCAGTGTCCACACACTGTAAGGAAGATGTAATCTAAAAGGAGTTCAAACAAGCGCTAGGAAAGAAAAGTCTGGCTCCAAGTTTTTGGTAATGAATTTATCTTATTAATTAAGTTTATTCATACCATAATGTATTATCTAATGTTTTCATAAAACAGTTATAAGACACACAAGGACACAGGGAAGTATGAGTCATACACAAGAGGAAAAGAAAGCCAATAAAAACTTTAAACCTCTGCTATAAATATGTTTGAAGAATTTAAGCAAGCCATATATAATTAAAGAAATTGAAGAGAATTATGGCTTAGCAAATCAATAGCAGCATCAATTTTGACATTTGTCATTTTGACAATGACATAGAAATTTCTTAACAAAATCAAATATAAATTCTGAATTTAAAAGTAAAATAAACAAAAAGTCTCTATAGGGAATTTGATATTATAAAAATGAATCAATGCACTTGAGGATAGGTCCATATTGAAGGGTAAGGAGTTGAAGAAGGAGGAAAAGAGAAGCAGAAAAACAGTTCATTGAAAAGAAAGTTTCATGCTATTATCTCTTTCTTCTTTGTAAGACACAATCTCATTTGGTTTCTGAATATCGACTTGAAGATCATGATATGGAGTGTATTAACTGTTGTTATTCTCTTATTAATGTGCTTTTTTTGTATTTTCATGAGATGAAAAATAGAAGAAAAAAGAAAAAACAGAAAAGAGACAAAGAAGAAAAAGAGAGGTAGCAAGAAAAATATTTAGAAACCCTTGGAAATTATTGGATGAAAATTATTAATTTGTGTATCCAGTTGACTGAACAAATCCATGTAGGATAAACTCAGAGATATATTATAATCCCACAGTTGAAAACTTGAGGATGTAATAAATACTAATTTGAAGTAGATTTTCTTAAATTTGGAAGCATACTGAATCTCTAGAGGCACTACTAAGAAAATGAGTCACAAAAGTATTGCAAAAGAAAAAAATCAAAGGATTTAAAGTGGTAAACAAGAAGTAGAGGTTTCATACTAAAAAGGAATAATAGAAGAACAGAAGAACAGGAAGGCAATACATGTAGAACAAACATGAAATAGGTATAAATCATCACATAATAATTACATTAATTTTCAAGGTACAAATTCCAGTTAAAAAGCAGAAACCATAAAAGTGATAAAATAGAGTTTAAGATTAAAAATAATAATAAATGTACAATAGGTATTATGAATTGAGAAGAAACTGTTCAAAAGAAAAGACAAACTGTGATAGGGGAAAGAAAGAATGGGTAAAAGGAATAATATATGTATACCAAGATAGTTAAGGTATTTATAGAGCTGGCTGCTGTTTGTTCCTTGAAAAGAATGATTGGTGCTAATATTGCTTAGACAAGGTATCATGCCTACACCCTGGACTCTGAATAACTATTACAAGACACCAATATGCAATGTATGGAGTATTGTAACTGTCCCACTACTCTGCTTTGAAACTTGTTTTCATTGTTATCAGTTTTTCTTTCTAAAATAAAATGTAAAAACTGTTATCAGAGACAAAGGAAAACATTTTGTAATGAAAGGTAAACTCAGAAGAAAGATACACAAACATGAATGCTCCAAACAGGACTCCAATATTCATGAAGCAAATACTAAAAAAAATTGGGGGGAGAAGTATACCGTTCAGCAGTAATAATTGGAGAGTTCGGTCCTCCACTCCAATAATGGGAAGACTGACTAAAGAGAATTTCAGCAAGGATATGAAAGGTTCCAATAGCCCTGTAGGCCCATGGGATTCAGCATAAATTATAAGCCATCTAACCTGGGCGCAACTGAATACACGTTCTTTCCAAGCACACATGGTACCCTAAACAGGATAGAGAACATCCTGAAATATAAAAGAAATATGAACAACTTTTTAAAAATTAAAATCAAAGTATGTTATCTTTAACATAGCACAATAAAATTTAATTGTATTTCAACCACACAAGGAAACTTAGATAACCATAAATATCTAGAAATTCAATGACAAATTTCTAAATAGCCCATAGATCAAAGACAAACAGAAACTATCATTTTGAATGATAAGGAACTTAAAATATGCACAAATAAATTGAGAGGTCTGTTGTACAATATTAGAACTCTAGTTAATAATAGGGCATTGTATTCAGGATCTTTGCTAAAATATTAGATTGTAGCCACTCTTACCACAGCGGGAAAATGAATGCACACACATACATCTTAAAACTTCAATTGTAGACCTTAAATAAATACAATGAAATTTATTTTAAAATCATTAAAGGGAAAGCATAAAAATTTATGGTATTCAATTAAAACAATTCATACGGAGAAACCTATGGCTTTACATGTCTCTATTTGGACAAGAGCTAAGCATTTCTTTCCTTTTTTTGTACCAGGGATTGAACTCACACCTCACACTTGCCAATTCTAGAGCTGTCCTTGGCCTCTCCAGCAGAGGTGCGGCTGCCCTTTGTCCAACCTCAGAGGCCGAAGCACCGCTCTTACTGTTTTCCCAGGCTCCTACTGACTCCTTGTCTCTGAGCCCACTTGTCGCTCCTCGGCCCTGAGCGCCGGGATCTCTGTGCACAGGACCAGGTCCAGGTTTGTTGAACAATATGTGGCTGTAAATCCACATCTGTGATAACCCGATCAGCTGCTGCCAACCAGACATGCTTTTGTACCACACTTGGGGGATGGCACACTGCAACAGCCCCTCACACTCTTTCCCTGTGTGGAAGTCCCTCTTTCTCTGGGCCTTTGGTTTTTCACTAGAGTGGTGAAACCCACACTTTTGCACACTGCCTTCTATTCTACCCAGAGGTCTCTAACAGCCCACAAGGCTTTTACCCCACAATCACTCATGGCTCTCCCTTGGCAACTTTGTGGCCTATTCTAAGCACATTCTGCATCCTTATCTCTTCTGAGACATTTGATCCACTCAGCCTTCCTTACCGTCTAAGCTGTCTTAATCCCCTGTCCGCCTCTGGCAGTCAAAGCTCCAGCGAGTTCAGCTGCAGCTGGGAGAGAGAAGCTGACATTAAAGCAGGTGAGCCACTTAATATGTGGGTTCTTCAATCAACTAATATGACATTGGTCCTTAAACCCACAAATGGCAGCCCCACAGATCTAAACCAGGGCATTGGCTCAAGACCTGCCATCTTTAAAACATGCCTATGCCCCTTCTGGAGCAGGAGTGTGTCAGCCTCTGCTCCTCTCTCCACACGAACCCTGGTGCACCTCTCTGCTGCCTCTGCTTCACACCAGGACACTGTCCTCGTACCGTCGGGCGGGTTGTGGGCTGCACCTCTTTCAGGCCAGGTGCAGTAAAGCTCACCTATCCTTTCTGCAGCATGCACAGCACAGCCCAAAGAGATCTATGAAATGCCATCTGTCTCCCAAGTGCAGATGGCATACAGCCACATGCCACAGTCCTCAACCTCCAGAGCATCTTCATGTGAAGGTTTCTAGGACGTTCACACTTCCTCTCATCTGTCTTTTCAATGTTGTAGTCAGGGGTAGGGAGGAGAACAGTTAGAATCAGACATGAGATTCGTAATATTATTTTATGATAGTCACCCAGAGTTAGTACAAAGTGTAGGAAGTCTACCCACAACACTAAAGACATAGAATATTCAGTCAAGGGCCTGGATTCCACAGCAATGTCCTGCATGAGTCCAGATGAAGACCTAGAGCCCATGACAGTGCCTCCCAGGAGTCCAACTGGACGTCTAGAACCCACAAGAAGGATTCACGCAGGTCTGTTTACATATCTGTGCTGAGAAGGCCCAAAGGTCAGCGGTGGAAGCTAGAAAGTCTATGCCAGCGGGGTGAAGGAGCTGTGCTGGTAGGTTGAGGGTTCTATGCTGGAGCTGAGAAGTCATGCTCATAATAAAGATCAGGGCTGCCCTGAAAAGCACCACAGCCATCCTCAGCGACATGGAGGCCCCGAGCTCCTCTGATGAGAAGCACAGTCAAGTACATGCCAGGAAGCCAGCGTGACGAGTTTCTCCTGGAGATTAAACAGCACACATCTTCCCCTCTGGAGCCAGGAAGCAATGCTCAATGTAAGGACCAGAGCTCCCCAAAAATGAACCACAGCCACTCTCACCAACCAGGTCCTGAGCCCCTCCGGTGACAATGGTCGAACTCACACTGGGGAAGCTAGTCATGACGGGCTCCTCCAGGAGAACCAAGGGCTCAAACAGCAACACTTAGAGAAACCCTCGCTCTTCTTCCCAACGTCTCTATTTATGCTGGCAAATTTCCTCAAGTGGAACATCTACGCTCAGCACCATGCTGATTTAATTTAGCTGGCGTTAAGTTGACCACCAGTTTTTAATCCATAACACATGTTATCCTCTATACCCATTTATGCTGCAATTTATACTGAGAGCAGAGATGGCTGTGTCCTCCTGTATGTCTACTGAACCTACCGTGGTGCATAGTAGAGTCAGAAAATTTTTATTGAATGAATGAATGAATGAGTGAGTGAGTGATACAAGTTCCATTTGCAGAGAGCTTCTCTACCGTCACCTGCAAACATTTTCTAGCTAGGAGATTCTCCAGTTAGCTTCTATAGAAGGGTGGGTGTAGCATTGATTTGTAAATGAAATGGCATAAAAAGAAAAACAGATAACTGCAGATAGGAACTATTTTGAGACACAATTAAAATGTCTTTAGAGGAGAAAGGGTGAAAGTGGAAATGGATTGGTTTGGTTCAATTAAATCTCAGTCTTCTGAGGTCATCTATTTTTATCTTCACTGTCCTAAGAGTTAAATTGTTCTACTGCTTTGAATGCGTGATTCTTTGGCCTCTGCCAGCCTCAA